>VNKB01014707.1:0-41583 GCA_008042735.1 Drosophila leontia
ATCGGACGACTATATGATATAGCTGCCATAGGAACGATCGGGAAATTAATAGAAATAAAATTATAGCTTCGTTGTTTTTCAACGCATTTTTATTTACTCTGAGATATAAGTTTTTTTTATTATTCTAGAATTTTGGTATAAATTTCATAAAAATCGGACAACTATATCTTATAGCTGCCATAGAAGCGATCGGTAAAATGTATAAAATATATAAAGCTGGGAATGTAAAACTGAAACTGTCAAACTGTAAACATAATAAGTATAGGTAAAATGTAATGAAACTCTGTTTTGTGAGTGTTTTCAGCATTTAAATCTATAAAATAAACATCAAAACCAATCTGCAAGGGTATACAAACTTCGGCGTGCCGAAGTTAGCTTCCTTTCTTGTTGGTTTTAATTTTAATTACTAAATACATGGTACTGCTAGTAGCGACTGAGCAGTGTATTTGACTGGAAAAATAAAGGTGAAATGTTAAATTTCCCTCAATGCAATGGGCCATCAAAAAAGTTAAAATTGAATCAGATTTCACTTAACAATTTCACCCAGCGCCAAGCATCTTCTTGGTTCTCTTTATTAAGCCACCTGTCCACAACAGACACTGGTGGGCTATCATTTTGGCAAGGATTCCCCAAAATACTCACGAGTGTTGCCTGATTTGGGTAGAACAACCACTCGACATCAGAAAGACAAACACATAGTATGTATGGAGGCAGGGCGGGCAGTAGTGTTCCAGGGTCGTAATACCAAACGTAACGTTACTTTTTTCTGGGGGGGTAAATTATCCAATTTTGTTCACTTGATTGACTGCACTTTTGATGCCGCTGCCATGGCCACAAAACCTCAATGCAGATGCAGCAGCTCCCACTCTGGAATCCACTCCCATTTCCATCCCATCCTTTCGGGCTTCGGCTTACGTGGCCAGCACCTCGTCCAGCTTCCTCGGCCAGAGTCGAGTCCCTTAATGGACTTTCGCAATCAGCTGTCAATGCCTCGCCCAGCATCGCTTCGGTTATTTATTTTTGCCTCAGTGCCAAGTGTCACCGACTTTGCAGCGATTCCATCAATCAATCGCTTCGAATTATAAATAACCAAAACCTCCTCCGTCCGCCAGCGGCCGACCAGATTGTGCGAGTGCACTCAGAGAAACTTGGATAATGCTACAACCTTGCAAACCCTTCTTAATTACGCATAAACGTAAAAAAAGCAATACATGTTTCTAGTTTGAAGACAACCGAGACATTACATTTCATAAAGATATTTCTCATTGAGCTCCCGTTTCATTTATTAAGCCTTAAACCATGTACAAACCGTTTCTTGCAGTGCACCCATGTGAGTGAGCCAGAGACTGACCCGGGGCGTGCCTGTCCGAGCATCGACGATGGTGACGATTTTGAAAAATTGCCAATCAAAGGAAAAACCGCAAAGAGTTCCAAGTCACGTTGCAGTTAAAATCGCAGCACTTCGGGCCGTGTGCCAAAAACAAAAGACATCTTTTTCTGATTCTGCCATTTCTGATTTCTCCTGTCGCCTCCGCTGTCTGTCCCTTATTATTTCTGACGAATTACTCACGGGCACTCCCAGTGACTGACAATTGTCCGATGTCACCGACAATATGGCAAATTGTTTTCGGGGTGTTCAATTAATTGCATCAATTGTTTCACATAAATGAGCCCTTATTTCGTCAATGGAATCTATCGGAGTGGACCATCTGTCTATTTGGGATAGTTTCTCTTACTTGTCTAGTCTTAATATTGAAAATGTATTTTAAATTTTACTCTTTGGAAAAAAAGTAAAGGTTATTAATTTACTCTTTCATGATAAGTAGAATGATTTTTTGGTTTAAATATCGAAGGTACTATGTTATGTATGCATTATTCAATTCGATAAACTCGATCATGCCGAAGTAAAGCTTTCTCCCTTCCAATCTTCCGATCCCCGATGTCAAGTGCTTCGAATCAATCAGCCTCGAGTCGGGTTCGCCAACAAGCCTGATAAATGTGCCAAGACCCTCATCGGCCAGAGTATCGCATGTCTAATGATGAGAAAACAATTTCAATTTCAAAGAAGTGCTGGGCGAGCTCGGTGAGTGTCTTGAGCATTGGCACTTGCGCGTTTATCGCTTATGTTAAATGAAAATTGTGCTATGGATGCCCTGGTGCAGACAAATTTTTAAGTGTCTCTATAATGTCAGCATCATCGTGTGGCTGGGGTGGAATTCAATATTCGATTCCACCGAACTGTGCCGGATTTCACTGGATTGACAACCATCAGGCAACGTGAAAAAATTCAAAATAAAAAATCCGCGCAAACAACTGAATGCATTCGCTCTTGAGATTGTGATCAAGTTGATGATGTGAAGCTAACACAGAGAAAAATGTTGTGGTCTTATTCAAGATCTATTGAAAAAGGAGTGAAGAACTTTGTTCACTTTTGCAGTCAACTAATAAAGAAAAGAAAGCCAATTCTTCAGAGAAAGTGTTCATTCCAGGGTTTCATTTATATAAATTGGATTACAAGGTGATCCCCTTTTCTCCCTGTGCATCTCCATAGTCAGTCAGACCAACTCGATGCCATCAATGTCATTATCAATATCAACAACATGATTGGACACAAAACTGAAAACCAAACGAAAACGCAACCGAGCTCCTCAGGGCAATGAATATGAGCCGAATCGATCTCTCGATCACCGTCGTCTACAATGGGTAAACACAGACGCACTAACTGCACTCAATCAAAAATTTGATTATTTTGATATGCACGGTACTTGAGGCCCCGCAGCCTCCCCCATTGATAATGCCCGTCCTGTGGAAGGGGCAGAGGGGGAAAAATAACACCAAGAGCCGTATAAACACACGCACCGGCCTAGAAGCGAGGGCCTATAACAACAAACGGGCCAGAACGGCGGAGCAGTCCCGGACCAGAATGCAGCTGCCTCCGAGTCAGCTTCGGCTCAGCACCCAGCACCCAGCATCGGCATCTGCGTCTGCATCTCAATCTGCTTGTCAGCGTATCCATATCCATGATATTCGTGGAAATTCCACTTGAGCGCCTCAATTGTAAGAGAATACGAATTTAATTGCAGAACACAAACATCGGGACGCCGCAGGATCAGCGGGGTGGGATGCGTAAATAAAGGGGAAAGCCAAATAGGGAAAAATCAGGGGAAAAGGTGTGCCACATCCACGGGTCTGTATGTTGCATTGCAATTAGGGAAACGGGCGTTGAATAGAGATAATCGGAAGAAAACTGCCGGCTGATTTTAGGACGATCAAGCAAGTACTCCTCTTGTACGGTGTACAATATATTCTTAATCAGTATCAACAGACGAGTCGATCTGGTCATTTCAGTTTACCTGTCCTTCTGCCCAAAACGTCTATACGTTTATAAGCTTATTAGTCTCTTATTGAGCTATGTATATTCTTTATAAAACTATCAAAATAGTCAAATTTCTATAGTATTTGTTATTTCTATAAAATTCGAATAAGTCAACTAAATTATACAAAACATTTCGAAAACTCCATGGGGAATTAATATAAAAATCTACATTAGGTAATGTTGATTTTACAATTTTGCTTAAATTCAAAATCGGACTCTATATCATACACCAGCCATAGGAATGCTCCAGACATAAGTGAGTTTTTCACTTTAAAATCTTTAATAAATTATTTTTGATCGAAATCCTACGACTATCATAACTATCATAAAAATAATAGGAAATTTTATAGTGAAATTGGCTAAATTTAAGGCATATAATCTGAAGTAATAGAGATACTAGAGGAATGTATTCCTTTTACGATATAAAATGTTATTCTCTGTGGGTTCTTTTTAGCATTGATATCGCATAATAATACTCCGCACTGGTGTATAAAAAGAAGAGGTAATTTCTCTTTGACAAAGAAACCCAACATCAGATTGGGAAAAAGCTCATTAACCTTTATTTGTACACTCAACTGTGGCTGCACTCGAGGCTCACTATGATCGAAGATCCAACGAATATAAATAACTTAAGAAACGAAACCGAAACAAGTCGAGCGAAACCCTCTCAAGAGGTGTGCAGAGCTGGGATCGACAATGTATACACTATCGATCTGTCAAATATGTACGCCATTGTGCGAGTTGGACTCGTTTCCACAGCCACTCAAGACTCGATTCGAGTCGAGCTCGAATCTGACATGTTTGATTTGTGCCTGTGATTGATTGATTGCTGCGACTCGCGTTTACTCCGCCATGAGTTTCAAGTAATGATTCTCGATTTTGCGCAGGCCGCGTGATATAAAATCTCTCTTCTGGATTGGTTCCCACAAATAATGACATTGCGACTTTGGCTGACAAGATAGAAGGGGCCGCGTCCACGGATCGGTAAATCTGATTGACAACTTAACTGATCAGAGCTGGGATCTGGAATCAGAATCGGTGTCGAGATCAGCGACTGAGCTGAAAAACTTACTGCGTTCGTGACTCTTCTGCAACAAAGTGAAATGTTATCCAGATTCCTGTCTTATCACCACTGCTTACTTGTTAATAAGTTTTTGGTTTTGCTATGAATATTATGGGTTCTTGAAAACGTGAAATCAGAATATCCCTTTTTAAGGATGCCACATATATTGCATAGCATATATTGGTCTTTACCCAAGTCATTAAATTTAAAAACAAAAACACTTTAAACGACAAATTATTAATAACCCGAAAACAAAACTTAGCATTGGCCTCATTAAATTATTTATTTAGTATAGAAATTTATTTATTTCAGTGTGTTGCTACTCCTGTGAACTGACATCGCCATCGCTTGCCAATATCTGTTAAAAACTAAAGGAATCCCCGCAAAGTGAGAAGTGAGTTAGTTATTCGGCCACTCGTCTTGGACGGCTTCGTCCTCGTCTGGACCAATATCTTTAGCATCTGCGTCCATAAATAAGCCAGAGACAGTAGAATGTTTCAACACAAGGGCCTCGCCTCGAAGTCTTTTGGCCATCTTGACATACGAATAAGTGAAGGAAGCAACCGAAACAGAACCCAAACTTCAGACCCTGTTCGTTTTGGATTCTCAGTTTGGGTCACGTGCACCATTATGCATTCAAAGGTGGAGGAATTTGCATCAACCTCCAATCGATGAAAGATTATTGAAAGTTTTCCCAGGCTACAGAGTGTAAGGGGAACTTAATTCTTAAAGAAAATGATTAAGACTACGTTTGGATTGTATAGTTACAACTAAATGAAATGTCTGTCTTTCTATGAAGATGATATTGATCATCGGAATTAATATTACCAAAGCTTTGATATCAAAAATTAACGAAATTAATTGCGATCTATGGAAGAACCAACCCTTAAATTGGCTCGCACTTGTACAAATAACAAAGCCAATTAGACACCTCGCTGCCTCAATTGACAACTTCGGAATTCAATCCCCGCCAATCGCACCAGATGCCAGCCAGACTCGTGAACTGTCAGCATCAAGCTCCCAAAATAAGAAGAGAAAACAAGGCAGAGAGGAGAAAAACAGCATTGCGTGTATGTCGCGTACTTTGATATCAGCCAAGAGGGATCTCCCTTGGCCAACGCCAAACAAGCTGGACAAAATGCAGACAGAAAGTGAGAAGCGGAGAGATTTTAATTACATCTACCACACCGTACTGTACTGTACGACTGGGCCTCGTTCGACTACCTGGCAATTATTTACATTAACACGATCACAACTCAGAGACACTGCACATGCATCATCGTGTTGCGATGTCGATCGAGATCTGCAGACTCCGGCCTCTGAGCTCGAGCCTCGAGTCGAGCCAGACAACAGTCGCTGTCTGTGTGCCTGCCATGTATGCATATTAATTTATTGGAATCATGTTAGTGAGTCGATATTGATACAAATCCATTTTCGATCGCGTTTCCCCGATACCAAAGGTTGCCAGAGGGACCCGCAGACCCATGCTGGGTGCCCGAAGTTGGCAGCAGGCACTACCAACAGCATAAGCGCTCTCCGCCCAGCGTCTGTGGGCAGAAGCTGCCTTCGGAGCGCCTCTGGCAGCTTCTGTTTCCGCCCCCCTATGCACGGGTCCGCGGATTCTCCCTAGCCGTAAACCCCTCACATATATATCGCATGCTCAGCGACCGTATTGAGCGTTAATCGCCCGACTATCATGCGATTACAGAGCCAGGGAACTGCGGCACTGCTCTGAATGGAAGCATCTCCGCCGTGACAGCTGCGATGTTTGGGCACCTTTTTTTTCTAATTAAACTGAAATTTAAATTGATTAAACATTTGATTTACGACAGCGAGTAAAGTTTCCTAAAGATCGTTGCTTGTCTCAATGTTGAGTATTCAGCTTTTAATATTCCATAACTAAGCGTGATTTAAATGCCATACAAGGAGAATATTCAGTTGATGTACATATGTTTCACTTGAGTAATAAATTCAAGGTTGGACTTAATAAGTTTTATATGTATATGTAATCCAAGCCCGGAAGTCTGAAACATTGGTTCCTTAGAGATTGACGATATCAACATTAAGGGTCTTCCTGAGGAAAGTTATTATATCAGTGACTTCGTTAATGCGCATCCTAGTCGGCTTTCCAGCTCCATGGCCAGCATTCGTGTAGACCCTCAGCAGAATAGGATTCAGTTGATACTCCGAATGCCGTACGGCTTCCTGGAGAGCAGCGGCAAATTTAAGGGAGTGCAGGGGACTGACGCGATCATCGTGGTCGGCCGTCAGGATCAAGGTCGAGGGGTACTCCTCATTCGGGTTCAATGGAAAGTGTACGTTGTGCAACGGGGAGTATTTGAACAGGTAAGCAAAGTGCTCCCTGTCATCGGGGTTGCCGTAGTCCGAGCACCAGGCATGACCTATGGTAAACTTGTGGAATCTGAGCATGTCCATGACTCCAACCTGGGCAACTGCTGCTCCGAAGAGATCCGGGCGCTGATTGATGCTGGCACCCACCAAGAGACCACCATTCGAGGCACCCTGTATGGCCAACCGATCCTTCGTAGTGTAATGGTTCTCGGCCAAGTACATAGCAGCAGCCTGAAAATCGTCGAACACGTTTTGTTTGTTCAACAGCCTTCCCCCATTGTGCCAGTTGATGCCGTACTCGCCACCTCCTCTGAGGTTGGGAAAGGCCAGAATACCGTCGAATGTGTCCATGAACATCAGACCAGTGATGCCAAATGACGGCATTAAACTGTAATTAAATCCACCATATCCGCTCATTAGGCAAGGTCGGGGCTCTATTGTGTCCCTTTTCTTTCGTATGATAAACATGGGAATATTGGTATCATCAATGCTCTTATAAAAAACTTGGTCCACGATGTAATCGTCGCGGTTAAAGCCCTCCAGGTTAAGTGTGATCTCTCTCAGGACCTTGGGCTTCTCAAGGGGCTTGGCGAAGTCGTAGCGATAGGTTATGCCTGGCGTTAGGAATGATGAGAAACTGTAAAATATTTCCGAATACTTTCTTTTGCCTGAAATTGCATTAACAGTTCCAATATCCAAGCCGAATTGTCGGATGAGTGTTCCTGTTCTCAACTCATAAACTTGCAGAATGTTCTTCACATCCCGATTATAGCAAACCACGAGCTTGTCCTCATTTACGCATTTCGCCCAATCCAGCACATCCTTCTCATGTTCGGGTATCAGAGTTTTCCAGTTTTCCTCAGAGGGGTTCGCAAAATCGATGACCACCACCCGATAGTTGGGCGCATCCTTGTTTGTATGGAAATACATATCCGATCCGACGTTGGTTATGTAGTCGTAGTCTCCTTCAAACTTATCAACAACCGGATTGACCGTAAGTTTTGAATTGATCTCCTCTCCCTGTGTTAAGTCGGCATAGTACACCATGTTATCCCGGACGGTATGGCTAATGGATAAAATTAGGTATTTTCCGCAGTCGGATACATCAGGCTGAATGCGCCAAGATGGATGTTCCGGAAACTCTGCCACCAATGTATCTCGATCCTGACTTTCCCCCACCCGATGATAGTATAGCTTTTGGTTTTCATTCTGCTTGGTCTCCGATCCATCAGTTTTGCCGTCTTGGTCGGGATATCGCCCATAGAAGAAGCCCTTGTTGTCCTTCGTCCAGGAGACCTTCGAGAACTTGACCTTCTCCAGGACCTCCGGAAAGTCTGTGCGTTCCTTAGCCCTTCGAATGCGTATTTTATTCCAATCCGAACCGCTTTCACTCAGTCCGTAAGCCAAAAAAGCCCCGTTTTCGGAGAATTTTTGCTGACTCAAAGCTACGGTCCCATCAGCGGCTAGGCTGTTGGGATCGAGAAAGGCAACCTCCGGGCCGTCCAAGGTTTCCTGCTGCATCAGAACACCTTGGTTCTGCAGGCCAGTATTCTTGAAGAAATAGATGAAATCACCGTGACGCATGGGACATCCGAATTTCGGGAAATTCCAGAGCTTTGTCAGTTTTGTATTGATCATTCCCCTCTCATCACATCTTTCCAGAAACGGCTGGCTGATGCTGTTTTGGGCATTGACAAATCTCTTCGTTTCTGCCGAGTCGGGGTTTTCGAGCCAACGGTAAACATCCCTAATTCGATATTCATGAATCATTTCCTCCGCATTACTATCCTTTCGAGCCTCGGGATACACAATCCTTAGGTGTCTTTCCTCAGCAGCCGGATGTGCTTCATTCGTGGGCCGATTGATCGACGCTTGTGGCCTGGACACCGCGACCCGATTTTCAGAAAAAGACAGAAACTTGTTTTTCATGATTCGAGAAAAAAAATTTTCATTTTTAAATTTAGAACAAAAATTTCTGGAAATTTGGAATTTTTCTATTCAATTGACATCCCTGGAATCAACGTAATGTATCTAGATTTAGGAAAATATAAAAAGCTCAAATTTTTTAGAACCAGTTGCAAGGCTTTTTTATTCGCAAATATAATATGATTTGTACCATAGGAACGGAACATATGTAGGTGGTAACTTTGGATATTAGTTTTAGTTGGTTTCATTTTTCTAAAAAACGATCCAAACCACGGAAGTCAAACTAAGGCTTAGGACATTTAATTGTGGTTCGAATTGAGTTATTCCTTTTTAAAAATAGTTAGTTTTCCCCATGTTCGAGGTACTATTTTAGGGATGAGGAATGAAGCTTACGATATATTATAGTCGAATCGTTTCTGACCTAGAAGAGAGGTCCCGAACCTACATATTGACGTCTATAGAATGCTCAACTAACTGACTGCTGGTGGACCGGCTGTAAGCCTGAGCACGCTGAGCATGTCAACAAGTCGGCTACACACACCGGAGAATAGGTGTAGCCGGAGCGGTGCGGTGGAAAAGAAGCAACAAGTCAAGCGAGCTGACAGCCAACATGAGCGCAACAGCAGCGAAGAGCAGCAGAAACAAGGGCTGCACTTGGAGAAATCTCTGTGACTTAAATTGTGAAGATTCTTTAGAGAAAATGCTAACCAACTTTGACTATAATGCTAACGTTTTTGGTTAGTTGAATATGCAAGAAATTCTAAGAGCATAAAAGTAAAGGATAAAGGTTTAATAAAAACTAGTGCGTCTATGTGCGTACAGATCTAGACTGAGCGAGAATATGTATATTACACATACAGTTGTTGGTTGCCGCGGTATGCGTACAGCGTAATTCATCTTATTGTTATATTGGTCTTATCTAAAATGTGCAATATATTTCCCAAAATAAGTCCAGAGCGATTTTAAGAAAGTTACTATTTTTCCTTTTGCTCCGTCTTTGCAACTCCTCAACAAAAGAAAACACTATTATTATTTCTATAATATAAAGCCATTCGAAATGGTTACTACTTCTAACATTCTTACAGTTGCCAGTATAACGATTTTCCCTCAGTGTACGATTTGGTAGCTTGCGATCATTCCGCGCTGTTGCATCGATTGGGTGCTGAGCTCAAGGATCGTCATAGGGGATTTGTGGCTCGATCGAGAATCTCAGCTTTTGCTCATCTTCATCTCCCTTAGTGATCACACCACTCGCACAGCACACATATTTACACATCGCTGTATCTGTAACTGAGTATCTGAGTGCAGGGAGATGAAACCGAGTGTGTTTTTGTCGCAAATCGCCAAGATTGCGATCTCATTAAGGCGAATTATTTATGTTGCTGACTATGTTCTGGCCAGTTGCAGGTCTCGATGCGTTCTCCGATTCTGCCCGATTTGACTGCGACTGCTTCTGCTCCTCCTGCATTCGTGATGATTATCACTGGAACAAAGTTGTCGCTTCTCGGCGACGCTGCCCTGGCTCCCAGTCAGCGATTTGCCAAACGTTTAAGCTGCCCCGATCCCAGTTCGATTTCTGCGAGTCAAATGTGCGATTAACGCTCTGCCGGGGCAATAATTTATGCCGATCTGTCAATTTATTTCAGACTTTTGTCACACGATCGCGTTTTGTTTAAACTAAAGCTATAAAATTAGCTTCCATTATATTATATATTACTTTTGTTTTCATATGAATACATTTCAAAGATTTGCAACCAATTTCTTCAGATTTCATTGGGCATAATTAAAGAATTTTTACATATCATCACTAGGTTTTAAAATCTCCAGAGCCTAAACATTAATTAACATTCATACTAATTTTGATGGATTCGAGATGGCACAAAACTTTTTCAAACCTAAGAGGTGACAAATTCCTCGTTCCCATGAAGTTTGACTCCGGAATAATTTGCCTCCGTTTACATTCATCTATTTCCATTCAACTAAAGTAACGGGACTCATATGTATGCAGAGCCACATATTTATCACCTTCGCTATCAGGTTTTGCTGCTTAAAGGAAGCCGCAGAGCTCATCAATCTGGACGAGACCCACCGCAGGGTCCATCTCCCAGTCAGCCGCAACAGATGAGAATGGTTTTGCACTCGGCCAGGATGTCCCACGAGTCTAATCAGGCCGTAATTTGAAGGACAAGGCAGCAGCAGCAGCCAGTCAACAACTTGCTTGAGTTTTGCCCCTGACTTATTGCAGGTGACTCTTTTTTTATTACAACCCACCCCACACACCCCTTCCCGGGGCTTTTGATCCATTTGGGGTCCGTTCTCTGGCCGGACATTTGGCAAAAGAATGGCCAGTGATTTGGTGCTCGGCAAATGAATGAATTAGTTCCTTGGAGACGACCTCGTGGCCCAGTTGATTGATGTTCCCGGGCTAAATCTGGGCAGGCAGAATCAAATATTTTGCCCCATAATAAATTGTAATTGGTTAAAAATACACTTTAAATATTTATTTTAATTCGAAATTGATATATCGCATTGCCCCGGGCGATGAGCGATTTATGCGTTTGCATTGAACTGTGAGATAAATGGGAGAAACCCCACTCGAAAACGCATAATGAAAAAGCGCTGGCATCCGAAAATGTTTACAATATACGAGAGCACAGCGTATGAGGGGAAAACGGGGCATAAATATTGATAAACATACATAGTTTTCCCTCGGTGCGTAGATCGGTCTTGGCTCTCCCCCGACTCGAATTTTTAATGAGGCTACAAGTTTTGGCAATTTGGTATTTCAAGCCCGAATGACCAAAATGGAATCCGCACACGTGCTCCAGTGCCAGCTCATGCGTGGGGATCGATGAACGTATCGGGTCGGATCGGACCGGATCGGCTTTGGCTTTGGCTTTGGCTAGTTTTCTATTAATTACACTGATTTATGTTCTCATTGTCCATTGTATTGGCAACCCAATACAACCGGCCCAGGGCTCTCCTCGCCTCTGACTTTATGATGGTTAACTTTTTTAATGGTACTCGGGGGAGGTAGTGAGCGTACAGGACGAATCGAGGGGAGAGCACTTTTCCATTGTTATGCTTCGGACTAAAAGAAAGTTGATTACGATTCTGGATTTTGCCGGACATAGATGCCAGCAGATAAATAGGGAAGTTTGCCGGAATCTACTCATGACCAATTTAAGAACACATTAGCCACCGGTCCGAATTGCAACTGCAGTTGTGCGATCAACGGATAATCATTTTTAATCAATATGCAAGTCTCCATCCAATGCGAAGTCTATAAATGGAGATACTTGAACACAAATATTGTACATTTATTACACAGAAAAAATTCCTGCAGTAAATCTAACCAATTTCACAGTCAAAGTGCCCCAACTTAAAATCATGTGTTGATTTTACTGTAAACTACAGTATAACGACGTAATGCGTTACATCTTATGACTGCTCTACAGTAAATCCAACCACAAGTCCAGAAATTATTATTAAAGTAAACTTAAAATAAGATAATGTAATCATACCGACCTTAGTTAATACGAAACATTCTTTGCACATTATTAATTAAATTAAGTTACAGTGTTTCTTGAACTTTGTTGTGAAAGAATTTTTTATTAAAATCTGTAACTGTAGAGCTACAAATGGTTATTAAATCACTTAAATTAGTATATAAATCTTGAAAACTATTGCATATTTATACGCATTGGTATAAAAATATTTTTGAATGCTTATAAAATTTGATTGGATTCGTTTGTTCCCTTAAAAATCATTAAGAAAAACTTACTTTCGGCCGCCTAAATGTGGTGTTTAGTCGTCTAAGAACCGATTTCAAAATTAATTTTAATATTAGGTCGCCGTACCACCTCGGGCGACATAACTGCAGAGGCCCACCCTCGCCATCATTCCACTCTTTTCCCACTTGAAGCAAACAAACAAACATCGGACGAGATCCCATAGTCGAGCGCTCTCCACAGTTTTATGTATCTTTGGGATGTGGACGAGCCGCGATTTGTGGTATTTTGATTCCGCTGCTCTGTTTGTCGATATTTGAATTATTTCCATCGCCACCGGCCCTGCAGGGGGTGGGATTGGATGATGATGATGGGGCTGGGATTCTGCTGTAGGCCACTTTTTGGCCACAATTGTGTGGCCTGGGCCCGTGCGCTGCCCACAGCGTCATAGCCCCAGTGTAAAACCCCTTCCGATCCGTTGGTTGCCCGTTGTTGTAAATCAATTGGACGCTGAGTGCCCCAATGTGCTGTCGATGGGTTTACAATCCGTCAAAACAGTTGGCATGGGCACGGGAACAGCAAGTCCACCTCTCCGCCACCAGCGACCTATTAGCGAGTGGTCCAAATAAACAATCAATCCGGAGAGTGTTTAAGTGCCTTCTACGAAAACAATAAAAAAAATCGAAATGCGACCAGCTATAGCATAATTAGAAGAATGTTCTCGAAATGGCTTTAAATAGATATTCGATGTGGTAGCTACATATATTTTTATAAGCTACAGAGAGTCCAAAGAAGTATCTGATTTAATTTGCTTTTCAGGGAGCTATTTCATTGAAATATAATAAGCAAATGAGATTTTTGACATGTTTTAAATCAGTTACTGGAAAGTTATCACTCTTTTTGGATGATTATTTCTTATAAAACTATTTTTGAAAAGGGAAAAATTTTAAAATCCAGTGAGAAATATATACATTTTTAGGAGACTTTATCCTTTTGCTGCCATCCTTAAGACGCTTGCAGGGTATTAAATTTCTGGCTGGCCGAAAAAAGCCCACTCTCCAGTTTGCTATTTAGCTCGCCTGATCGAACACTGCAACCAATGGGCAGCAGCACAGAAGCTTTGCAACTGAACGGAATACCAACCAAAAAGGCAACAATGGCAGCACAGCGATCAAACGCTGTAGCCCGGCAATGTATCAATGTCAACGGTGGTCTCTGGAAAACGGTGAACGGGATCCACCTTCTCCAAGGAGAGAGAACAGCACCTCACCCATTGGCGGAGCATTCGGATGCCATTGTTTCGTTGGATTTCGGGGACAGGCCAAACGTGAATTTTTTAAGATGAGCCCACTGGGCCTGGCTCGTCTTATTGGTGGATTCATAGAGCCAAGTTGGCCATTGTTTGTCCGGCATTCACCGCCGCCTGCGAGTTCTATATGAACTTGCCTCGTTGTCGCTGTCGTCGCCATGTCAAGAAACTAAAAAAAAATGGGAAGATATATAATCGTATGCCGAACAAAAACATCAACAACAGGAATAATAAACAAATCATTTCGCAAACACCAGCACATGCTTTCGGCCAACAAATTCCTTGGGCTCGGGACACCCGCACACGATGCGATATTGATTCGATCGCAAGGCTGTCAGCCAGCACCGAGGTGGGTCCACCCCAACCTCCAGCCCTTTTCCCCTCCAGTTTCCCACTGGGAGCTGTCGAGGCACTTGATTTGAGTTTTCATAATTGCATGTCTTCGGAGGAAATTTGTGTGGGGAATGCAACTGGAAGTGAGCGGTTCAGGGTGGAGAGAGAATAGCTCCTACCATTCGCATATGTTTACTTTTATGACTACGTAATCAGCCCTGGCTTTCTATTTCGACTGTGCTTCCCAAAATATTAGATACCACCTCGTCTAGTCTAGTTAAGAATATTTATTTAAAGGCTTTGAAAAGGCAAACAAAATAATAAATTCATTGCTAGATATGATATTTTAACATTTAATAAATTATTAAATTTAACTAAACCGATTTTAAACTATTAATTTTCCTGACTCCATAGCTCTGTCCGGTGCTGTCTAATTCTCGGCAAGAAAGCAGACTGCTGAGAAGCAGATCGTAGATCTTGGCGCTGAAGTGGAGGAAAACGCTGGTCTGCAAGAGGCTGAGCCTGTTGAGTGCCCGAGTGGAATGGAGTATCGCAGCTGCTGCCGCTCGAGATCCTCTGCTTATTTTAGTTGGCCAAACTGTCAAAGATATCCCAGCTTGCGGCGAGACTCCCACAGCTCCCCGGGTCCAGGGCTGCCTATGTGGCTGCTTGCAGATCACCTGATTGATGATTTGTTTGTTTTGATATACGCCAAAGGCGTGGGGCCGGGGCAGACATCTCTTCGCACCTCGAGGGAAATAAATTGTGCCAATATCTGGGTGTCTGCTGGCTGTGGCGAACGTATATTTGGAGCAACGCCACCCCAGAGCGAAAGTGTTTTTAATTTATGAATTATAATTTATTCGCCCGATTGGCATTCACATTTCAGCCGCCCAGCAACTTTCGCCACTGTTTGGGTGGAATGTGGCCGCACACATAATATGAAACGAAATATTATTCTTAATCTCTTGACCCGTCGAGTGTATCAATCACTGAGTGCTCGATTGATGGTGCCGATAGACACCCTTCGTTTGGCGTATGAAAGCAATAAGAAAAATAAATTTAAATTATTAATAACACCAATTATTCAGGCATTGGTTCCATCAAGTGTACTCTTACTTGAACATGTTTTGTAATTGGGGAATTAGTATTTAATTTAACCTTTTTAGTCCAATAGTTCCTTATGTTATCCAAGCCTCCCCCAGATTCCAAATACCCAAAGTCTGCCCGCCAAAGGAAATCCAAGAGAATCTGGGGACACTAATTGCTTGGGACACATTTCTTATGCCTGCCGCTGACACTGACGCCTTCTGGTGCTCCCTGGTCCTTGGCCGCCGTTAGCTGTTATCAGCGGAATTTTAAAGCGCATCTCGAAAAAATACAAGGAAGGAAGGACACTGAGGGATGGAAAGAGGAATGTGCCGTTGGACATGGGCAATTCATACCGCTCCGGCTGCCGCGGCTGCCTTCTAATTCGCTGGCATTTTCTTTATTTTAGCCAAATGCGTTGTGCGCCCCCAACTCTTCCAGTGATGACCGCTGTGGTCTTGTGGCCATCCTCCTTTTGGCTCAGGCTCTTCACAGCTTCAATTGCCGCCTCCGCGACGGCCAAGAAATGAAATTCTTGATATCTTTTGTTTGTCCTCACGCTGCGGCTGTCCTAACGCATCTTTGTCCCTTTGGTTTCTCTAATTAAAAAAAAAAAACGTGGAAGAAACCCAATTTCAAGAAGTCCAACTTTGAATGCCCTTCTTAGGTAATACTTAAATATAGAAAAGTGTCTTGATGACCTAGAAAATTAAAAGTATAATTAATTTTGCTTGATTAAAGCTCTTTAAACTCTTAAATATGTTAGGTGCCATAAATGCCAAGTTCCCATGGTACATTCAACAATAAATATAAGCATTCTTTACAGATTCTTATTACCTCTTCCATGGCAAAGGCAGAATACCCTGTAAAAGAGCAAAAGACGAAAGAAAAGGAAAAAGCCAACCGAAACGAGCCGAGTGACCGCACTAATTAGCCTCAAAGCTACATTTGGTATGCTTTTGATTTGTAAAAGATTTGCGCGCGATTCCTTAAAAAAGTTTGGGTCTGGCGAGGGAGAGTGTGGTCCTTGGATTGCATTTCTCGCAATAATTACAACGTGCGCGTCCTCTTCCCATTTCGCTTCGGTTTTGTCAGCAATGAAACAATTCAGTAAACATGTCACATGCAACCGAATCAATTTTCGCATCAATTCGTGGGTATTGTGGGAAATGAAATGCCATGTCCAAGTCCGCAGCCAAGAACAAGTACACACGCCGACCGCTATCCCTTTCCATCTTGGTTTTCCCGCTGCCAAAAGTACTTTTGGGGGCCATTCCTTATACGAGTGGAGCATTTGAAAGTAACCAGTGCAGATCCTTCGGCTCTCAATTCTCATCAAAAGTCAGGGAAAGACAAAGATTGAACAAGAATTTATGTTGTTTCGCCCCAAGTCAGTGGTGTGCTTTAACGGGGGTAATCACTTAGTAATCATTCTGATGTTAGCTTATGTACATATATTATACTAAGTCTTTAAATCTATAAATGAAAATATAAATAATGGTGAAAAGTAAGAATTTATGTATTTAAAATATAATTCAACTGAACAGCAATAGCAAATTAATGGCTGAAATCATTAGTTCACGACTCAAAGAACAATAAATAATATTTAAATATGTCAACACAAATTTGATCGAATATAAGATGTACTTGAGCCCCCTTTTCTTTGAAATTCATCTGTTCGCGCCACCCCTGAACTTGCTTAGAACAACACTGATTTTTTAAGCTGTCCTTCCAGTTGGCGGATGCTTCTGCCACTTCTGCTGGTGATGCTACGTATGACGCTGATGGCTCTGACTTGGGATCCCGATTGCGACTTGGCCAATGCGATTCGAGTTGTTGTCGCCCGTAATTAAAAGCAGGGCACTGCGAGCATGCTGGCGAGAGGATTGGTTTGGTATTGGATTGGAATAGTTGGGGGAGCGCTTGGCCCAGGGAGTTCCACTTGTTTGCACACATCGAAAATTGCTCAGACACTTGATGACAATTTCACTTAAAAGAAATACTTGTGGCCAGCTGTGGAGGTTGGCAGAGCGACGGACTTGGGGGAATCTCGAGAACATTTTAATCAACGAGCAACCCCAAAGACGAATAACTTTTGTCCGGCACGGGTTTGCTGTGTCTGCGTCTTTTCTAAATTAGCAATAGAATGAAATCAAAGGAAAAATGAACGAAAAATCCTGGCAGAATCCCAGATAGACAAGGACAAATAATGACAAGCCAAAGGTCCTGCTAACGTTAGCTATTCCCCTTGTAATGACGCCGGGAACGTGTGAACCGAGTAGCGGCAAACGAATCGAAATCAATTAGCCAATTACACTTGAAGATGCCCAACGACCAGTAGTCAAGGCCCCCTCACAAATCGCCACAGGCTAAAAAAAGAAGCCCAACAGGGCCTCAAGGCCCAGCCAGAGTTCAAGTCCAATTGTTATGTGACCTGTCTAGCTGCTTTGACCCCGCCTTAGGCCAAATACAATCAATTGAGGCTAAGAATGAATGTGTAAACTAACTAATATTCGACTGAAGAGTACTTAGTTCTTTAATACTATAAGTTAAATAGTTGTGATTTTAATAGAAAAACTTTTCAATTTTTAACCGAGACTTTGACCGATAGATACCTTAAAGAAACATTGACATTCCGCCTTCATTTTGTCTTATAGTGCTTAAACTTATAAAGTAGCTTATTGAAAAAGGGCTGTAGGAATGGGAAATGTTAACAATGGGAATGGAAGACAACATGTTCCTAGTAACAAGTTGAGCAACACCTAATGGCTGAATATAATATCTAAAAACATCGATTAAAAAAAGGATAAATACCGTTAAAAAAGTCGAGCTTTCGATTAAGTCTTCAAAGAATACAAATCATAATCCCAATGTAATAATCAATTTACTAAACTAATGGTATTTTGAATCCGGTTTCTACTACTACTCTCGACCTATAATTTTTTGTACAATTTTCACTCATAGAAACACGAACGGCAATTCGACTGCAAAAGTGTGCTTAAATTATTGATGAGAATAGGTCCCAGATGGATCCACGCCAGCTGAAATCACTCATTGCCCGATTCACACAGGGACAAAGAATAACAAGAGAGCCAAAAATCCAAAACCAGCTTTGAGGTCCTTTTGAATGGATAATGTATGGTACATCTTCTGACAATGATTTCATGGTTTGCTCGACCACTCAAGGGTTGATTCTTCTGGGCATTCGCCCACTAATGGGTCAACCGTCACCCGGACGGACGTCAAAGTGTCTGTAAATCACCAACAGCCCGGCAAAGACAAAACAAATCCAGTGCGAAGGGTGGGGTTGGTCGGACACAGAGGTAATGGACATCGACACGGACAGCAGAGGTGAGGCCGGCCTGCTGGCTGGCAAATACATCATGAAATGCTAAACAAAGTCTGGACTAAAGGGGTTTACCTTCCATCCCGTCGCAGACTACTTCGTTTTTTGTGGTCTGCTTTATTTTTTAGGGGTAATAAAGAAGAAGACCAACGTAAATTACTCTCAGCGGTATAATTTGGCCGCTTACTTCACATTCTCATTGTTAGAGCTCTGTTTGTGTGGACTATCCCATTGCCTCAAAGTCTAGTCAAACCTTTTTGTCCTAGAATATTTCTTTTCTGTCTGCACTCTGAACCCTTTGGATCAAAATCCATTGGAATGTGTATATGGCTGGGTGAAATTTAAAAAAACTGGCCTTGATTAATAGCTTAGCAAATAATTATGACGGGCTTGAAGGCAAATTCTATCTTCTGACTATAGCTGAGAATTGTAGTATTATTATTTTTATATGAAACTAAATTTTTAGAGCACTCAAGACATGAAAATGTATGCCATATCTTGTTGATAATTTCATTTAAATATGGTTTTAATAACAACCTTTGAGCCTTACTCCCAACTCATGTATCGTAGGCATCACCATACTGCTCCCAAACATCAAATTACAAACTCCTTCGCACCCATTAGGTTACACCTGAATTGCTAATAAAGTTATAAGGCAATTGTTAGCTTTAGGAGCCGCAGCTTTTCTCAGCTTTGGCAACACCTCAGCAAATATTAAAAGCCGAAAGCAATATTCATTAAAAATTGCCATAAACGAGAACCCAACTTGATGAGACGTTCTTCTTCATTGTTTTCTTTTTTTTACACTATTTAATTCATTCCTCATGAAAGGGGTCCGAGCCGAGGTGGGTGCAAGGTTGGGCCTCGTAATGTTGTCGTTTGCAGAGCCATTGCGTTGAGCTCTCGAAACTCCAACTCGCCTCCTAGAGGCGAGAGTGTTTCATTTCAATGCGACAGCCAGCCATGTAAGCGGGTTCTTGGCTGCAGGCCGGGTGGCCAGTTGGCTCGACCCGTTGCCCATTGCCCGCCGCTTCTTCATATTTCGTACTTGAAACGTAATTACTTTAGAAAATAATCGTTAAAAGTAATGGTCTGTATCAAATATATTAAAATATAAGGCAACGATGGCGACTGCCATCAGAAACAAGGACGGGAACGAGAACGAGAACCAGAAGAGGGAACTGTGTGGGGCCAGGGAAAGGGCAAAAGCCAGGACGTGGAGGTGTCTGGCACTGGGCATTCACACTCGTCATGTCAGGAGTCGTCAAAGTGTTTGCCAGCGAAAGCCAACTCACAGTGGTAAGCAAGCTACGAATATTATACAAGGCTTGGAAGAAAATACTGAATTAAATTATCTCTTTTATTCCTTACATTATAAATACAAATTTATAAACTGTTAGTAAATGTTGCCCTATTGTAATTGGTTTATCTGTACTGTAAGAGCTTAAAAAACGAGTAAAATCCTCGACCACTGTGCTTGGCTAGAAAAAACGCTTCAGCTGGCAGAGGGCACTCGGCATGGGACTTGAGCCATCAGTTGAAATGAGTTTTTATCAACGCCTGTCTGCCGGCTATCGCAGTGGCCTGTGGATTGTGTGGACCAGGAGGGAGTCCTGGCAACATTAGCGAGCAAAAATTTTATTGCACCTCTGGTTCCCGAGCTGTTGCTGTTTTCTCCGCTAAGTTGCGCTGCCCGGCTTCCATTTCATTCATAATATAATTCTCAGTGTCTCCCTGCGCTGGAGTTGACATTAAAAAAGCAATTCGAGTTCGGCACTTTATCTGCAGAAATAGTTTTTTTAGCTCCAGGTCGGCCCCGGCATTGCCTCCTTAGATATCCGATTCATAATGCATAAGGCGCCCGCCTCTGGCACCTCCAGCTCCCGTTTTCCATTTCGAGCTCCCAGTTCCCATTGCCATTTTCATCTCAAGCCGTCCCATCCCTATTCCAGAAGTTCCTTTGTATGTTAAATTTAATTTCTTTTGTTTCGTTACTCGCACGTCATTTGCAAAACGAAATTATTACAAAATGTTTTCCTCATGCCTGGCTCATTTGCCATTGGTTTGGGCCCTCTCCGCCCGACTTTTCGTTTGGCTCTTTGCATTTTTCCTCCTGCTGTGGCTCCTTTCTTGGCCTCGTCTTCATCTTCGCAAGCAGCAACAATTCCCGCGGGCATATCATTCGCTCCATCACTGGCGTGGCTCTTGGTTTTGGCCCTAGATGTGGGTCCTGGCTCTAACTTCCCATTTCATTTGGTTTTGCTTCGTTTTTTATGCTCCTTTTCCTCTTTCGTTACATTCTTTTGCGCATTTCTTAATCATTTTTGAGTGTCTTAACTTAAATTGTATGCTCTGGTTTTAATTTCGAGTGTGTGGCCGGACTCTTAACTGGCCCTGATGGTATCATTAGCATTTCCACAGCTCATTCCCCGCTCGACAGAACCGGGATACCTTAAATATTCGGGCAAACTGGCATTTCTGAAAGTTAATTTATACAATAAATATATAGCCTGTGGGAAGAGCCATTCTTTAGGTTATGAAATAGGTCAATAGTGTTGAAGCACTGAAATTACTTACTTTATGCATTTACTATAAATCATCATCAATACTCGATTAATGTTTAATACGACTATTACCGTAATTCCACACTAGTATCAATGTTACGAATACAATAATAAAGGGTATTCAAAGTTATGTTGTGATATTTATATTAATCAATATTTATTGTTAATTATTTTACATATTTTAGGTAGGTAGCTATGTTATTAGGAATATATTGAGCAACACCCATTGGTGCTGCTGCTTTAAAATACACAGAAACTATGTTTATTATCCGATATAACTTTAGTTTTCAGTAATCGACAGCATCGGTGTATTTATTTTATAACAGTCATTACTTTTAACCAACATATGCATTTAGCTTCGTTACTTAGTGAGATCATAGCTCTTATAGTTTCTGAGATCTGAGAAGGACATGGCTAAATTGACTCGGCTGGTGATGCTGGATCGGAGATGCCTTCTTCTGTTAGTTGCATACATCCTCGGTTAGCACTCTTGTACGCTATGGGTACCGGGTATAAAATAACGGTTATTAAAGTTAAAACAAAAATTAATAAACATTGATAGGATAAGAGCTTATGAACTATTTTAAGTAGAAGATCATTAAAACTGGCCCTACCGCAGGGAAGATAAAAATACGTTTAATAAAAACAAATTCTAAAAAGTTTTCGATCATATCTAAGAAAGAATGAAAAGAAAGAAAAGAAAATATATATCTATATATGTATACACTACTTTAAAATCTTTATTATTATCTGTTTCATTCAGATAGCTGTAAAACTAAGAGACTAGTTTGCGTAAAAAAAGGGCAGACGGATATGGCTAGATAGCCTCGGTTGTTGGAACTGATCAGTGCTGCATTTACCTTACATTGCATTTACATTGCTTTAATACTTTGAAACTTCTGACAATTATAATTTAAGTACAATTTGCAACCATTTTGCATGGATAAAATGAACAGAACCAAAAAGAAACAGTTCGCTTGAGCCCTCTCGATTATGTTCTGTGCTTCAACATCCTGGCTCGTTTGTGGCCATGTCTCATTGGTTATCTTCAGCTGAAATCGTGATGGCCTCATCATATATTCTTTTGACTTATTTTTCCAGAAACATTTTTCAACACCACAATGCGAGGATCGTTTATCAAGCAGGCACAAAGTATGAAGCGGGCCGGGCCTAAAGGATCAATGCCGTGCCGGGGCAAGGAGATGACCAGAGAGGTGCGAATAAATTACGCACATCTGTCAACTTTTGAATTAGCCATTAAGGCGCAAAATGTGCTGCATTAATAACTGACAACGGAGGCTTGATTTGATTCGCAACAGAGTGGGACCGCGCAGCCTAAGCAGGGCCCACTGTACCGCTTATGTCCATGCGCTATGTCAATGTCAGAGGCGGACAAAAGTGGTGGACGGTCTGAAGCCCAAGAGCTCTGGTAGTTGCGCCTGCGCAGTTCCTAATTGAAAGAAATTACTTTGAGTCGACGATGTCATTTGTCACCTTTTTGTGTTGTTTTTGGCTTTGATCTTTTGATGTAAATCATTAAAACCAGTCTCGAAGCAAACGACAGGCCAGAAACAGCATTCATGAGGGCGTAGAATTGGAATGTGTCCCAGTTTCAAAGTAAAATTAACTTAGCTTTGTTTTATGTGTTAGCTATGTAGGAGTTTGTAATACGATTAATTTGAGCAACACTTTTTCTATTTCCAAAAATGATCTAATTTTCAATGAAAACAAATCAATCAAACCCCTAATTTTCCTGCTCTGAAACTATCAAACTGCCATCTCTCAAGTGTGACAAATCAAATGTCACTAGAGCTTGAATCCGCAAAAACATTAGGCAGCATCCGACGTTGATTTCAAACGGTGTTGACACAAACATCAGCGGCAACAACCGGATCTTTGTGGTCGCTCAACTCGGCCAGAATCGGTTGCCAACGGTCAACAGCCACAATGCAAATGGCTCAGATTTGCCTTTGGACCACAAATCGGGGACAGGACAGGGACAGGACACCTGGCCGGCCAGATGGGTGTCAACGGGCGCGGCGTTGAAGGACTCACGACGAGACAATGTCGCACCGCCTGACATGCGGCCATAATGCGGCTCTCCAGCTAAACGGCAAACAAACACACAAAAAAAATCTAAAACTGTAGCTGACAGCAACAAGGATACCAACGACAGCCACACTTGTGTTTGCAGCAATAAACTTAAAGTTGACAATTGCAAAAAGTCAGTCTACATATGAGGGACTGTCTACTTAATGGTTAGTATTTATTCAAATTTGATTATTATCACATTAATATTAACTCAATTTACGATTTCCTTGACCAAAACTTGATTATATTTAAACGCACTTTTGGGACGGCCTCGATAATAATTTCTGTTTAGGTACTTCTTAGGCCATGCGACCTGTACCCTGCCTTAGAAGGCAAATATATATGGCGTCTTTTTCCTCACTGACTGCCAGCAGCAACAGCAACATAAAAGAACCAACAACGGCAATCATGAAATCAACTGCTATGAAATTCATCACCTCTCTGTGAACAGCCTCGTCCGTCCGCACTTCCGAGCTTGGACGAGTGTATAAAGTCTCGACTGGATTTGGAACAGCAGGAACAACTCCAACAGCAACCAGCGACGAGCAACAAGCACGGCAGCAACACTCAAGGCTGACAGACGACACAGCAGCGGCATCATCATCACTCAGGGACGGAGCAGCAACAGAACGGTGACGGGTAAGTGAAATTAATTGCATTGTTTTTGGCCAATGAATTCCTAGTTGCCAGTTTTTGTTTTCGGCTTAAATGCCTTGCCGCCTTTTTGTCAAAACACCAACACCAACGGCAACGGCAGCGGCATCAGCCACCAAACAAACAGGCAAACAGGAACAACGACAGCCACATCAGGAGCAGAGGGCATCATCACACAGTGGCCACAGCGCTCTGTTCCTCTGCTCTGAAAATCCATCCTGAACACCACCCGAAGCCCCAATTACCATCCCTCGCCCTGTGACATTTTGCAGTTCATCACATGTGATTGCCGCAGTATGTTGCACAAAACATTCAGGCGGCACAGTGGCCGAAAGGGTCGAGTCTGCCGCATTTAGTAGATGAGAGTAATATATTGTATTGCTAATTCTTCTGATAATTTTCTCAATATTTCATTGCAACTTAGAAATTCTGCCACATTTAGTAGATGAGAGAGGTCTTGATCTTAACATTTCAATTTTCATTTTCTCTATATTTCATTGCATCTTAGAAATTCCTAACCTGTCCAAATATTTTGGATGCAGTGTGCGCCAGTTTTGATGTTTTTGGAGCTGCTCGTTCCGCTGCCCTGCTCCGTCCATAGCAACTCCCCCGTCATCTCTGCCAACTCCACTGTCGTCCTCATCGCTTTATCGCGCCTAGGCCCGACTCGGGCCTCCCGTTTCAGTGCCACATCCATTCCGGGTCCCGGCTCCATGTCGCCCCCATGCCTCCCTGCTAGACCGTCTCCTGGTGGCTCTTGCTCTAGTTAGTTACCATCATCAACATGTTGACATGTCTATGACTGCATGCATGTGTCTGTGCTGACACACTGTTTGTGACAGTGTGTGTGTGCGTAGCAATGCGCTAACCAAGCTCAACAGCGTTTATCACTCATGCTTATGGTCTTGTTTTTGCGGTGATATATCACACTTGACACTCATTCATTCAGTTTTGGAGTTTAGTGTTCTGGGCTCGTTATGTGCCACTTCCACCTACCACTTACCCACCGAGCCCCAGTCCTAGCACCCCCAGTGCCTCCGTGTCACCATTTGAATTTCATCAGGCAGAATTTCGGAGCCAGAATTGCAAGCACAACTTCTCCCTTCATTTTTGAAAATACTGCTAATTGTTTTTTTGTTTTTGCTAGTTAACGGTTACACATTTATCGGCCGATTTTCGCTTAAAAAAATGTTTAGTCTTACATGGAAGTCTAATCTATTATGGGAATCTGAATGTAACAATGAGGGAGACCACAGAAAAAGCACTTAAATCAATTGAAAGGTCGAAAGGTATACGAAAATATTTTTAAAGCCATAACTTTTCCTGTATTCTTTTTTTTTCTAAAGGTTTAATTACAAATAAATAAGAAAATTTTAATATATTTTTTCATTCAATTAGAATACAAGACTCCTAAGATAAAGTCGCTAAAATAATATCGGAATCAGATTTTAAAATGTTTTTGACATTTTAAGGGGCTTGAATAGAACAAAAGTACAGCTTAAGGAAATATTGACTGCGAAAGAAAAATTTATTGTCTCTCGTTAATAAATATATTAAAGTAATAAGATTTATATTCAGTCATTAAGTGCTCTAAAATCCACATCAATAGATATTTATGTTTCTGTTACACTTGACTACCAATAATTTCAGGACCGGGTATTTTATTGTCGAGACACACGACCATATCGCAAAATTTTGTTTATCTTATTATTGTTTCCTGAGTTGGTTCTGTTTGGTTTTCAATGGCTCCACAAATGTTTATGCAGATGAATTGTATTTTGAGTTGTGTTTTCGTCTGTCTTGATGCTGCTAGACAGTCGCAGCAGAAAAGGGGAATGGCACATCCACAAAGGACTCCCAGTCCTTAACCATTTGATGAATAGTGACGTATGTTTGCTAAGCTTGTATAATGTTCCTGTTAGCTGTGGCTGGATAATTCATTCCTTATATTTGATTTGTAAGAGCAAATGGCTCGAAAATGATAAAGAAACTCTTTGCTAATATATTTATTCAAAGCTGGTTATACCCCTGCAGTGTATTACAAAACTCTAAATAATATAAAAAAGCTTATATCTCAGAGTAGATGAAAATACATTGAAAAACAACTAAGTTATAATTTGTTTCCATTAATTTCTCAATCGTTTCTATGGAAGCTATAAGATATAGCGTCTGATTTTCATGAAATAAAACCGAAATTCAAATATAATTACAAATGGTTATACATAAAAAAACATGAAAATATGTATTAGAAAACAGCCAAGTTATATAGTCGTCCGATCTGCCCCGTTCCGAAATATATATAGCATATATATAGTGAGAGTATTAAGAACACTATATGCTAAGTTTCATTCAGATAGCTTTAAATCTGAGGGACAAGTTTGCGCAGAAACGGACAGATGGACAGATGGACATGGCTATATAGACTCGGCTGTTGATGCTGATCCAGAATATATGTATATGCTTATAGGGTCGGAAATGTCTCCTTCACTACGTTGAAAACTTCTGTCTTCTGAATATGCTAGATTCTGTCAATGTTGATCAATTGAAACACTTCTTACACTTCTTAATGTGACTTTTTTGAAAACGAAAACATTTGATATTTTTACAGAAATGCCCATATGCTATGTATAAATGTAAAAATGTTATATATTTCCTGTTAGTTTTATCTATTAATTTAGCCAGTATGGTTTGATTCATAATGATCAAATTGCAAACTGCAAGGGCATACAAACTTCGGCGTTCCATAGTTAGTTTCCTTTCTTATTTTTTTATTATTATTATTATAATTTTTTTCTAACTCCAGAATTGGAATTCTTACTTAAAATAAGTTAAATAGACGATTTATAACATTATCCTAACATATGATATGCTTGAGTGCTTTAAAATAAAATATTTAATCAAAGACAGGGCTTCTCGTTACTTTAACATAACTGCACATTTCCAAACCTTCTGCATAAAGTAAATTAATTGAATTCTCCAGGAAAATGTAGAAACAACACCCGGGGCTGCAAAACTGTTCAAAAATTTGGCGAAAAATTTTGACAGGTACCTTTAACACACAACTCGTAAACATTTGCCGAAATCACAATTCGTGAATGTTCAAACTGTTGGATAGATTTCATTTAACTTTTGACTCCACCACAGGGCCAGCAGCTAGGATGTAGCTGCCATTCAGTCCCATTCCCATATGGTTATTTCTGCAGAATGCATTTGAGAGCTGTATAAAATGTAGCTCTGTCTAAATTTAAGGGCAAATGGTCTGGCGCCTGCATTTTTATGGAATTTCGACGTCGCCATTGTCGCTGCGGTTGTCGTCTGGTCGCGTCAGTCAACGCGAAGAAAGGTGTCAGGAATTTTTTTGCATTCCCCATTTTTTGACAGATGGACACGGGCAGTGTGGGGCTGAAAACGATTCCGTGGAGTCCCGAGGAAGTTGCAGCTTGTGATAAAAATCGTGTGTCAATTCGGTTTGTGTCGTTAACCGCTGCCTAAACAACAACAGCAACATCGGATGTGGGAAGCGGTTTTCCAGGCTCGAAAATTTTTCTGTTGCAATAGAAAAACGGACGCGTTACATGACATTTGTGGCAGCGAATTGGCAGCTTCCACCAGCTGCCCGCTGGATGCAATTGCAGGAACCTGACTGACGGCCAGCAATTTTCAAAGGAGTAGAAAGAGAAGGGGATCGGAGTAGAAGTCGCAGTGGACATGATTCAGATTGCCGTTCGAGGGGAAAATCAATGCATCGTGGTGTGGAATCGAATGGCGGGCTATTCCCTGATCAGCGAGAATGACTACTTTAAAAATGTAAACATAAATGCATTTTAGAATATTCAGAAGACATTAGCACAACTAAAAATATTTCCCTAGAAACTCTCAAGTCTGAATTCTGGGACACATGAGATCGAGAGTTGCAAATAGCTTAAAACGCATTTGAACAATTCTTGCTGTTTAATGTCCTGGCTAAAGTCGAGTTTTGAGTTTAGTAACACTCTTTACAATAAGGAGAAAAATTTGTCCTGAGTAATTCCTGATCTCAGTGATTACAAGAGCCACAGTTACCCCACCAGCAACCCTCTTTTGGGTTTCACAGGCAACCTATAAACTAGTTTTAAATTATTTTTGTATCATCTCAGGAACGTTTGATCTATGAGTCTATAAAATGAAAATTTTAAATGAAACTTCTCCAGTTATAAATTCACACCGCCTTAACAGCCGCATTTTACGCCTGAGAGCATGGACTGACTGGTTCGAAGACCAACACCAACATAATGGACGCTTTTGGCTCGTCATTCATATTGTCAAGCTATGCGTCCTGCTGGCAGTGTGGTTCTACTTCACTTTCGTTATAGTGAGTAACAATACTGAGACGAAGATTACAAAAACTTTAGTCACCGCGATGCCAAATGAGATTGTTTTAAGGAAGGTGACACTAGCCCACGATTATTTGAAGATCACTCTCCGAGGACCAATAGACGCCTATCTAACGGAGCATCCCCAAGGTGGAGAGACGTTCGGCGCAGGTGTGCGAGTGGAGTATCGCAACTCAAACCTCAATGAGATTTACCAGCACACGGCCTTGTGGAACATAGTCCTGGACTCGACAGCCAAGTACGGTGAGGCGACAAAGTTCTTCGAAATCGCTTCACCCGACGCGGAGGATACACAGGCCGTGGTCTCGGTGGAGAGCAAGAGTGCTACTCCGGTCAGCCTGCTGATAGAGGTGGAAGCAAGACCTATGTCCGATATGGCTGTTATTTATGCCGGCCTATTGATAATTCTGCTGTTTTCGGTGCTAACTGCCAACATCATAGACCGAACGTTTGTCGCTCTCCTTGTTGGCGCAATTGGTATAGCTGTTTTGACAGTCCTATGTGATCGGCCCGATTTGACCACGATCGTGTCCTTCGTCAACTTCGAGACCCTGATGCTCCTCTTCGGGCTCATGGTAATCGTGGACAGGATGGCAACCACCGGCATCTTCAACTACCTGGTAGTCCTGATATACCGAGTTTCCATGGGCCAAGCCTGGCCGCTGGTATTCTTCCTGAGCATGCTAACCGCCTTTCTCTCGGCCTTTCTGAACAGCCATAACATGGCCCTAGTACTGACCCCGATAACAATTCGACTCTGTGAGACGATGGCTCTGCAGACGCAGCTGGTGCTCATCATAATGGCTATATATGCCAATCTGGGTGGTGCTCTAACTCCGTTGGGCACCGCGGCAAATGCAATCGTGAGCAACCATCCGGTTGCGGTGGCCAATGGTGTAAATTTTGTCAATTTTTTTGGCCATATGCTGCCCGGTGTGCTCGTGGCGATGCTCGTGTCTTTTCCCTTGCTCTATCTGACCCTGCGGAAGAGACTGTTCCGCCTGGACCAAAATCAGATAGATCGGATGGATCTGAGGGCTGAGGGAATGAAGCCGCCGACCGAAAGCGTCTTGCAGCTAATAGCTCAGCACGAGCGGAGGCAGCCGAGCAAGTGGTGGCTGAAGCCTGGCGATAACTACAACCAAACCTTGGCCAGGCTAGAAGACAGCTATCGGATACGGGACAAGCCGCTCCTGATCAAATGCTGCATCACTCTGGCCTTCGTCTACCTGTGCATGATCCTGCACTCGTTTCGCGGTGTGGCCGATGGTGGCACACTGGGCTGGGTGATCCTGCTGGCCGCCTTCCTGTTAATTATCTTGGACAACAAGAGCCACTTGGACGGGACTCTCGAGATTATTCAGTGGACGATCCTGCTCTTCATCGCGGCCCTCTATGTTTTAACTGAAACGGTGGCTCGGCTAGGTATTTTCAAATGGCTAGGAGAACACGCTGCAAAGGCACTGTCGGAAGAAGAATTGCGGAATCAGAGCAGAGTGGCCATAATGATGCTTATTTGGACAACCGCCTGCCTCTCGATTCTAATTGACAACATAGCCGTTACCAACATCATGTTAAGTTTTTGCTTTCAGGTGACCGACAGTAATCAGCTTCCGGTTCGGCCGATGATCTGGGCCATAATATTTGGCGGCTGCTTCGGCGGCAATGGGTCCCTACTAGCAGCAATGTCGAATCAAACCCTGGCTTGGATCGCCCACAAGGCCGGCTACAAGATACACTTTTGTCGATTCTTCGTCATCGGCTTCCCCATCATGATTGTCACCTTGGTTATAGGCTCAGGTTATCTCCTGATTGACCAAACTCTTACTCGGGCACCAAATCCATTGTCTCCAAACGTAAATAAAATATACGATTTCCGTGCAGAATAATTAATTAATAATTATTATAAAATGTATTTTATAAAAATATGTAAACAAATAAAACTTTTTCAATATACTAATTTTTAGATAGATGTCCTTAATCCATGGATTACATACATGTACATATGTACATATACATATACATATATGTACATTATACATACATGCAAACATCTAACTGAAGACAGATTGACAGGCGCTCAAATATCGCGACACCTGACAATCGTGGCCAAAATGCAGCGCCAGCTGCTGTCAGTCACCAGAACGTGGACACGTTCCACGTGTTCTTCTTTGTTTGCTTATTTTTTTAGTGGATGAATTATTGAAGGTTAGTGTTTGAGCCCACCTTTAAACGTTAAAATGTATCCATTGCACTATGTAACCAAAACTTAGCTAACTTGGAGGGGAAGCTGCATTTGGGGTATTTTAAATTAACCAGGAGCCACATGTTTCACTTTCGTAGGTGATGTGATACTGAATGATTTTTATACCCTTGCAGGGTATTATAATTTCAGTCAGAAGTTTGCAACGCAGTGGAGACCTTTCCGACCCTATAAAGTATATATATTCTTGATCAGCATCAACAGCCGAGTCGATCTAGCCATGTCCGTCTGTCCGTCCGTCCGTTTGTCAGTCTGTCCGTCCGTCCGTCTGTCCGTCCGTCCGTTATTATAATTAATAGAAAAAATTATAACATAGTCGTTTGTCAAAGTAATTTCATCTACTTTGAGATATGAGTTTTTTAATTATTTCAGAATTTTGGTTTAAATTTTATGAAAATTGGATAACCATATCATAGCTACCATAGAAACGATCAGTAGATGTATAGAAAAATGTAAAACTGCGAGTGTAATACTGTAACTGTCAAACTGTAAACATAAAAAGTATAGGTAAAATGTAATGAAACTTTGTTTTGTGTGTTTTTCAGCATTTAAGTTTATAATGTTTATTATATAAGATATTTACATCTAAAATATAGTTTTTTATACAAATAAACTGTCTGTCTATTAATTTTATCATAACCAAATTATTTTATGCTAATGTATAAATATATAACTTTTATGCATTTCTGTTATTTTTCTATTAACTTGACCAGAATGGATAGATTCTTAATGATCCAATTGCAAATTACAAGGGTTAACAAACTTCCGCGTGCCGAACTTAGCTTCCTTGTTTAAAAACAATTTCAAAACACAAGTACGCAATACGTTATTTTTATAATGCTAATAGTACTGGTAAAATGCATTAATATTTATTCAAATTTTTTTTGCTTTTTATTTACCGTTTACCATCCTGGAAATGCCCATTTACTTTTTAATTTTTTTGTGTTTATTTATTTATAAACTTCCATTTATTTCTGAGATGAAACAAAATAAGAGTGATTTAAATTACAAACTTTCAGCAAATCCGCAAATTTCTGTGTGTACTCCAGTGTCTTTTTTCTTCATTTTTTCTCAGACAAGTTTTAAACGCTGAGGACAAAGCACAAAACTAATAAAGATGCGTAATGGCTGTCTGCGCACAAATATTGGAAAATAATTACAGTGTGGAAAGCGATAAGGGCACAAAGAAGAGCTAAAAGTGGAAGGAATAAAGAAATGCCGACGTTAGTTTGGCCAGTTTAAAAAGGAAAAAAATTTACAAACAAATCGAAACCCCGTTTATTAAGTAAATCTTTATTTTGGGTCCTTCGCTGTCCTTCATCCCTCCCTAGCGCTTACAAATCTGCATCTTCGTTGCCATCTTACTCACCCTTTCTGGCATTTGCCGTTATTTTGCGGCGTGCATGCAACAATTGTTCCCGTGGTCACGCATGCCAGCAAGGGTCGGTAGGTGGGAGGAAGGGAGGTGGCAGCAATAACTTTTTTAGGAAGAAAAACGCAGCGCAGAAATTAATGCTCTTGAAGTGATGAAAATGCTTTAACATAGCCTCTCTCTCTCTCTCTCTGTCTCTTTACCCTCTCTTTTTCTGCCTCTCGCCCACACTTTGCTTCATTTTCAATTTCAATAAATAACCTTGATTTAAGCGGCAGCAGCGCTGACGCCAGCAGCGCAGTCGACGTTTGACCAGAGGAAATACAAATACAAATACCACCCCCTCCCAACGCACACTCGCAGATGAGACACACAAACACCTGTCACACATTGCTCTCGCTCTCCGGCTGCAATCCTGGTCTCTCTCACTCTCTTTCTCTCTCTCTCGCCCCTTTTCTTGCTCTCCTATTGCAGTTGTTTCATTTCGGTTTCGTTTCAAGCTCAGCTTCTCATAAATCAAAACAAAGTTGCACAAAGCCAGAGAGAGAGCAGAGAGCGCGCAGGCGTTGTCTTCGCTCTCGCTCTTGTACCCTTCTCTCTTTCTGGCCGCCTCTCTCTCCCTCGTTGCTTCTCTGCCGGCATATATCAATTTAATGGGGAAAATGTCGCTCGTTGCTCTCGCGGGCTGTGCTCTCTCGCTCTCGAAACTCATTTTGATAGCGCTGCCGATGTCTCGACGTTTCCAATTGTCAAAAAGATGTTTTAGTCGAAAAACTGACTGAACGAAATCATGTCGCATCATGTTGGATTTTCCGCGCCGAGAATTGCAAAGTGCAAATAGGAAGAAGTCGAAAATAGTTTCGAGTAAATACATGCATAAGTACATGTGCACGTGTGTATACAAAAAATCGCAAAGTTCCACACACAAAGCTAAAGTAAATGGGCATAAATCTTGTGGCAAGCCGTCTGTCAGTAAATCATTAAATTAGTAGCCCCACCAACACAATCGCACTTGTACATCTGTTGTGTTGTGTGTGCCAGTGAGCGAAAGAAGAAGCTAAAGGAAGTGAAATTGGCGGCAGTTTGACCGAAACAACAACAAGAAAAACAAAAACAACTCTTGCAACACACACACTCACGCACAAAATTGATTCGCGTTCGTCATCAGTCGTCGGTTTCGGTCCTTCCCGTCCCCGTTCCCCTTCCCGCTTTCCACCCCCCCAGAGACCCGTGAACCATTGTGACATTTGATTTATTTGACGTGTGTGTTTTTGATAGAAGCCCAACACGAAACTGACACGCACACACACACTCCCCAAAAGAGAGACGGTCGAGAATATTTGTACAATATTTGTGAAACGAAAATAAAATCTTTTTTTTGCGCGCATTGTATGTTTGGAAGTGAACACAAATAATATACAAAACACAGCACAGGCTCCAAGAACAAATCTCTCGCTATCGATGAGCAGACGGAATTAATTGTTAATCTAAGCGATCTGTTCGGAAAGTGAAACCCGAAAAAGTTCAACAAAATGATGCTACACGAGGCTGTCATGCTGGAAATCTATCGCCAGGCGTTGAGTGCAAGGTGAGTGATTCCCGCTGTCCGCATCCCCTTCCCCAGTGAACAGTTAAAATGTTTCTATTTGAAATATTTAAAAACAAATATAAGTGTTTAAAAGTATTCAAATGTCATGTTATTGGTCTTTATTTTATTTTGTTCATTCATTTGGTGTTTTTGCTTGCCATTTACTGGGAATTTTGTGAAAGTTTTGGATTTTGGGAAGCGTATTGCAAATATGTAATGTATGCAAGTGTCATCAGTGTCATCGAAAACGTCAAAAGTTAGTTTCAAGTTTTGGAAATTTACATGACTTAAGTATAAAACTATGCTAAATTATTTCCAGAATTAAAAGAATTTGAAAATAGATTAATGAACAAGTTTTAAGAAAACATTTTATACAAAGAAATTTATGAATGTGTATGATCCATAAATTGAAATAATTTAACTTAAGTTTATATTTTATAAATAACCGTAGGCCACAGATGCCTTGACCTTCGATTCATTGCATACCCTCTAGCTGTAGTCGATTTGAATAATGAATAATAAGTAGTTCAAAATTGACTTTTTTTAATTGGAATATTTGATTAAATAGTTAAAAAAGTCAATTGTTTCATAATTGGATATCAATGGTTCTGAAAGAATTTTTCTTGTGTTGTTAATAATAAAAGGTCACAACTAACATTTTAAACAAAGAAATATGGATATTTACTTTTGTGAATGTAGGAAAGTTTGTGAAACTTATATTTTGAATTATAATAATAAACATAGAACTGTTTTAATATGTTTCAAATATTAATGTTACTATATAGTAAAATAAAAATTTGTGTAGTTATATTAACTTATAATTGAATGTGAAAATAACTGTAACTGTAACTTCTTAGTTTCCAAAAAGATCCGAATTTTTTAAAGAAATGGGTACAAATAAAATCGGGTAGTATTTCAAATAGGAATTGTTTGCACCTAATTTTTATTCACTGTTTTTTTTTTATTGTCCAGTTTTTAAAAACTTTTTAACGCCGTAGTTTTCTTTCCTTTTCAGCGAGTTGGCCAGTCCGCGCTGCCAGTCCAGGGAGTCGACCGCTTCAGCCGGAGTCGGAGCAGCGCCTAGCGATGCGCGTTGTCCCTCAAATGAGTCCCACTGTTCAGCAAATGATTGCCTGACCCCGGCTCCGACGCCCACTCCAACGGCCACGCCCACCTCTCCGCACTCGGTGGGCCTCCCACTGACCGCCACACTTCCCCCCGCAGCTGCCGCGGCTCTGCTTCCCCCACAGTCTGCTGCGATGGCCGCATACCTGGCTGCCGCCCAGCAGAATCATCTGCTGCTGACGAATCCCCTGGCTGCAGCAGCTTCTCTGGTCCAGCAGGCGACTCAACAAGCGGCGGCTGAGAATGGGGAGCCGCCGGCCCTTGATTTCAGCAGAAAGCGTCCGACTAGCGACGGGGAGGACGAGGAGGAGGAGGAAGAGGAGCAGGAACAAGATCCTGAGCCGGATGTCCAGGGTGACAATGGTCCCTTGGATCTCTCCGTTAGCACGAGAAATAGGGAAGGCGACAGGGATTCCCCTCCACCCAGAAAGATTCCAAGGAATATCTCTTCTGAATACAAATCCCCTCTGCCACCTGGAAGCTGGGTGCCACCAATCAACCCTTACCTGGCAGCTGTGGCGGCCAAAACCGGAGGATTGGGTAGCTCAAAATTGGTACCCAACGAGGCCAGCAAGGCGCTGGAGAAAATGACCGAGATGAGCCGCCTGGAAACATCCCCACCAAATCTAAGCAGGAGCTCTGGCATCACATCATCTTCGGGATCAGGAGCGGTGGCAGGAGGCGGTAGCAGTTCCAGCTCCGGTGGTCGCCACAGTGCCTGGCAATCGCATTGGTTAAACAAGGGTGCCGATGCCGCCAAGGATGTATTTAAATGTGTGTGGTGCAAGCAGAGCTTCGCTACCTTAGCCAGCCTAACCACCCACATGAAGGAGACGCAGCACTGCGGCGTGCAGATACCCTCGCCGTCATCGTCATCCGGGGGAGTGTGTGCTCCCGCAGCGCCACCACCTTCCAGACTTCCTACTAATTCCGCCTCGAATTCCGCCTGCTCCAGCAGCAGTAGCTCCACGTCCAGCTCCTCCAACTCCTCGAAGTCAGAGTTGAATATGCTGATCAAGGAAACGATGCCGCTACCTAGGAAACTGGTTAGAGGTCAAGATGTTTGGTTGGGAAAGGGTGCGGAGCAAACTCGCCAGATCCTCAAGTGCATGTGGTGCGGTCAGAGTTTCCGATCTCTGGCCGAGATGACCAGCCACATGCAGGAGACGCAGCACTACACAAATATTATCTCCCAAGAGCAAATAATATCCTGGAAGTCGGGAGACGAGAGAGAAAGACCTTCAAATGGTGGCGGCGCGACAACTGGTGTGGCTCCCTCCTCAGCTGGCCCTCCTTCTTCTTCGTCCAGTGGAACAGCCGCCTCGGTCAGTGCCGTGCTCACATGCAAAGTGTGCGATCAAGCTTTTGGCACCCTGAAGGAACTAAGTACGCATATGGCCCAGCAATCGCACTACAAAGAGTCGCCGTCGTCTTCTGTTTCGCCACCAGCACCCGGTTCTGGAAACTCAAAGAAGGGGAGGCAAACTCGCAATGAGAAGAGAAAAAAGTCACTGCCGGTAAGAAAGCTCCTGGAACTTGAACGGTCGGGCTCAAACTCTAGTCTGGATTCAGCTTTGAAACCACTAAGAGATTTCGCAGCAGCCACCAAAATCACTTGTGAGAAATGTGGCAGTAAAATAGAAACTGCATTGTTCGTGGAGCACATTAGAAAATGCTTAGGCGAGAGTATACCCATTCCACCCAGGCGATCTAACCAGGGGTTGGATCGTCTGCCCAGCCCAATTTCAGGAATTGGGAGTGAGAAGCCGCCTTCAGTTTTGAATGCGCTAGAGCAACTTATCGAAAAAAGCTTTGAATCGAGGGGCGGAAGAACGATGACACCAGGTGGTTACTCCGAAGCCGGGACGCCACTGGGAGCTAGTATCCTTAAGCGTTTGGGCATCGATGACAGCAGTGACTATACGAAGCCTCTTATGGACGCCCAGGCAATACACCTTCTGCGATCCTCCTACGGTTCTAGGGACCGCAGTGCCAGTGAATCCAGTTCGGCCAGCAGAGTGGAATCGTCCTACACACCGGATAGGCAGCAAGCCACGCCACGAAGAACACCGGATACGCCAGCACCGCCACCGCCACCGCCGCCGCCGCCGCCCACCATTAAGGCGGAGCCCGTGGAGACGGATCTCTCGGCATGTGAAGATCGGGAGGTTAGTAGCAGTCCTCGGCAACAAATCCACGTGAAAAAGGAGTTCAGCATGGAGGCGAACTCGGAGAGCCCTGGACCTCAGACAGCAAAGGCTGGAGCAGACAGTGGCAGCTTGCTGGCCTTAAACTCCATGTTCGATCAGCTGAGTGGCGGGGAAGCCAACAACAATAACAATACGGGTAAGTGGAGAGGGTTGTATTGAAATAAAATGAAAAAAAAAAAAACAGATTAATTGTAATAAAACAATAGAAACCATTTTACTAAAAGAGTTTTATCAACTAAAAAATGTTCCTAAACTTGGGCTAGCTTTTCGTTATATTAATTCATAATCCGCTTAAACAATTCTTTTTTAAATTAATTTTTTTGTCATTAAATATTAATTGGATACATTTTTTTCTTGCAGGACACTACAACAACAACAATCCGTCAAACAACACTTCAGGCAAGAAACCGAAGGCTCATCCCCTGGCAGCTCTGCAAAAACTCTGCGACACAACGGATCCACCTGCCTCAAACACTCGCAGTGGCTCCTCCAGCGGATCAGCGTCCGCATCAGCTGCGATCCCTTCCACCAACGGAAGTGATCTTGTGGCCTTTAGCTGGGCTTGTAATGAGGCCGTTTTGAGTGCTAGCAGTGGCGGAGGCTCTGGCGGTGACTCGTCGATCATCAAGTGCTCCTTCTGTGATACGCCCTTCGGGTCGAAGGGCGCCTACCGCCACCACTTGTCCAAGGTGCACTTCGTGAAGGATGCGGGTGAGGAGTCGCCGAGGCTCAAGTCGCCGGCGGCTCAGAGCCCGAAATCAGTGCCAACGGCTTCGCCCAAAAGATCTGCTTCCAGAAGTCCGGCAACGCAGTCCAACTTGCAGCAGCCCGCTCTATCGCCAACTATCAATCCATACGACGAGAGTCCGCAGTCAAAGTTCCTTAAGTATACGGAGCTGGCCAAACAGCTGTCCTCAAAAAATGCCTAGAAGTCTCATTAGGGGAAGAGAGACCCTAGGAGTCCCACACAATTCTTGTTGATTAAAAATCATTTGAGAGGCACCCAAAAGTATGCACCCCAGACACGGCCAAAATTTGTAAATTTCAATTCCACAAGCTTTTTTGTGTGGGATGCCATCTGTTGTAAAGTAATATTTCGTTTATTTAGTTATATATAAAACTTTAATTAATATCACAAGAATTGAACTTAGATAGATAGCATCATGGAGTGATCTCATTTATATTACCAAAGTTGTACTATTATCATGGAAAAGACTTTTCAAATATTTAATTTTTGTTTTACATATTTTAAATATTTTGTAATCTAGGTTTATCAACATTACCATTTCGGAATTTCCCTTTAGATATGTATCCGATCTTAAAAGGTTTTTTGACTGCGTATAAGTTAAATTGGTAAAAGGAGAAGATATTTATTCAATAATAAATGCCCAACTCGAAACTCAGTTCTAACAAGAGCGCACTCATTTGTGATCAGCTCGCCGAGAGAGTATTCTTGCTCATAAATGCTCCTGCTCTCCCGTGATTTCCCCAATCACTTGCAGGCGCTCTTTCGAATGTCGCTGCACACTCACACTCGAAGCAATTTCCCCTGCTTTTGCTGAATTTGTTTCCCCACTCTCTCTCGTTCTCCGATTTTCCCCTTTGGAACGCTCGCTTTTTATTGTTTCCCAATCGGACATCATGCCGTCGCAGTCGCTCGTGCGAGCGAGAGAGCCGGCATACTCTGGGAGTAAATTCAATTACCACCACTTTGACGAACTGCTGTCCATCAAGGCGCGTCGGACAGAGATGGCAATAGTAACAGGCGGGAGGCGGAGGCGACGACACGAGCTCGTCAAAGTTGGATTGGATAAGGCGAGGCAAAAATAACAACAACGGTCGAGTGGGTGGGTGGAGAGCACAAAAGAGCGAGGGACACTATGTGGATTGAGTGGAACGGGTTTTCGAGTGCAATGGGTGAGTGAAACGTCGTATGAAGCGTGCCAAATAGGATTCTTTAATTTAAATTTAACAGACTACGTGTAGTTCTAAGCAAGTAAATCGCTAGACCTAAGCAAATACAACTACAAACACAGCAACGCAGTATACGTAAAAACCTACACTAGGAGAAAAATGTTAACCTCAACTCCCGACGGAATACTTAATCGAATGCATTAATTAAAGTGTACATATTTAGCAAATAGCATTTTCCTTCCATATGTCTACAAAGAATATCAATACACTTACAAAAAAACTTTGCATATATATTAAAAAGTCTTAAATCAAAATGTAGCCGCAGCAAACGCAAGTATACGAACAAGTTTTAAAAATTATAAATATATACTTAAAAGCTATTTACACGCCCATGTATACCAAGAACTCGAACTCTCAACAATAACACCCGAGAATTCTAAATATTTAACCTAAGAATTAAACCTAAGAACAAAACAAAAACTTTGCAGAATGTATAACATTTTAATATTAACAATAACAAAAAGTATGTATCATTGACGAAAGTAATTAGATATATGATATTACTATAACTATGTATACGACTTATATTTGAGTTTTGTGATATTATTTATAAAACGAGACCTTTCGCTTTCTGTCGCCACATCCCCACTTCTTAAGTAAATGTCCTTCGAACTATTACCCTGTAACACACTTCCCACCCCGAGTCCTCTAGATCGTAAAAGTAAGTTATTTAATGCAATAAAGGCTCAGCATCCGAAAATACAATCTACATACGTGATTTTCTTCTCTCTACGAAACCAGAAAAAACGATAATACAGACATGCATATGTACGTGGTCTTTGACTAATTGAATATATTGATTCGAAATTCCAAAAGAAACTATTAGAAAACTAAAGAGTTGAATAAAACATTGTAACTATTGACTATTTGCATTTCTTTAAATATTTTTGACTAGGGCTTTCAAAATTGGGGCCACAGAGGGTTTGAGTATCCATGGGGTTTTTACGACTCGAGACTTAGTTTGCAGCTTAAACAAAGTGCCGTATTCTTAATTGTTCATAATATTATATAATATTGTATTATAATTTCTGTCAGAAGTTTGCAACGCAGTGAAGGAGACGTTTCCGACCCTATAAAGTATATATATTCTTGATCAGCATCAACAGCCGAGTCGATCTAGCCATGTCCATCTGTACGTCCGTCTGTCCGTTTCTACGCAAACTAGTCCCTCAGTTTTAAAGCTATCTTAATGAAACTTGGCATACCGTCTTCTATATACTCTCACTGCTATATATGTCGGAACGGGCCGGATCGGACGACTATATCATATAGCTGGCATACAAATGTTCGATAAATTTTTAGAAAAAAAATTATAACTTGGCTGTTTTTAACATTTTTGCATCATTTTCTTGTTTTTCAACATATTTTCATCTACTTTGAGACATGAGCTTTTAGTATTATTTCAAAATTTTGGTAACAATATTATGAAAATCGGACAACTATATCATATAGCTGCCGTATAAGCGATCCATAGATGTATACATCTCTATAGAGAAAATGTAAAGCTGGGAATGTATAACTGTAACTGTCAAACTCTAAACACAATATGTATAGGTAAAATGTTATGAAACTCTGTTTAGGTCTGTTTTCGGCATTATAATTTATAATATAAATATGAAAACCAATCTGCAAGGGTATACAGGGTGTGCCGAAGTTAACTTCCTTTCTTGTTAAATCTTCGGACGATGTCACCGACCGTATTCGGCTTCATCTCTAGGATTTGGGCAGTTTCCTTATATGTCTTGCCCTCTAAATGTAACTGGAGGACAAGTTTTCACTGCTCCAAGGATGAATTTTTGCTTTTGCGGCCCATTTTAAAATTTGGGGATAAAACTCAATGATTTTCGTTTATTTTGCTCTCAGTAAATGCTTGTCGATGTTGGCTTTTCTGGGAAACCCATTTTTTTTTCGTGAATTTTGTCTTTTTAGAGTGGCTACGGGGTTTTGTAATACGAAATGCCAATAATACCGAATATTAAAGTTGCGTAAAGTTTGAGCTTTTTTTTGTTTTAGTATTTTTTTTCTTTAAATTCAAATTAAAAGTTTGAACATATATATATTTATGGAAAGGTAATATAACGAGCTTTAAGATACCTTTTTTTAAATGTTCTATTTTCCTAAAGTTATACATTTTATTTGAAAAGTTGAAAAAGTTGAAAAAACAAAAAACCGAATATTAATGGGATCCACTGTACATGTATGCGTAAATACTTCGACAAGGAATACACTAATTCATAGTAAATTCAAATTCATAGATAATTCGTTGCACACACTTAAAAGTACATATATCATTTACAAGATCTTTGAGCTCCAAAAAACGCTTGATTATGTAAAACGTGCTGTTCCATCTCGTAGCAACGTCTAGTATGTACATACAACCCTAGTCAAAAATTATTTTCACAACACACAATTATTTGCACATCCCAACTTCTTTTAGTTGTTATTCTTGTTGTTGTTGATTAATTTTCCTGAAATAAATTTTATCGCTTAGCTTGATCTATGCTGAAGCAACACAAAAAGAAATGCAAAAGATAACGGTTCATAGGACAAAGATAAAAGCAAAAGAAAAAAAGCTTATAAGTTGTCAAAAGTATTTGCACACATTTTCGGTGTGTCAAAATTATTTTCACAAAACTTAGTTTGATTTATTTCAGCTTAATATCTAATTTTAAGGAAAGATTTTTTTAATTTTATTAAAATACATTGTTAATATTTATTTACACCACCTTTGGCATCAAAGACAGCTTGTAGTCTTTTATGTATTGACCTTACCAAAGTTTGGGCCAATTCAAGGGTCAATTTGGACCAAATTTCCTCCATTTTAGCGCGTTTTCTTTTTTTTTT
>VNKB01014711.1:0-25487 GCA_008042735.1 Drosophila leontia
CAATGCCAACAGATTGCTTTACAATCTTGAGGTTCTGTTTAAATAATGGTGCCTTGTTATACCCTGAATGAAAATTGAGATTTTCTATTAAGTTTAAGTTTTATATAATAATATAAAATAACATTTTGCCAGCATCTTCAGACGATTCGATCTAGCCAAGGATACGACGCACTTATCTTCAGATTTGAGCTTAAGTCTAACAGCTTAATGTTTTTATACCTTTGCAGGGTATATTAATTCTAGTCAGCAGTTAGCAACGCAGTGAAGGAGACATTTCCAACCACATGAAGTATATAAATTCTTGATCAGCATCAACAGCCGAGTCGATCTAGACATGCCCGTCTGAATTATAACTTTGCTGTTTTTCAACAAATTTTCATCTACTCTGACAGATGTACATATGTAAGGCCGTTTAGTATTATTGCAGATTTTTGGCTTTAATTTTATGAAAATCGGATGACTCTATCATAGAACTGGAATAGGAACAATCAGTAGAAGCAGAGAAATATTTATAACTGGGAACGTAAAACTGCAACTGTAAAACAGTAAAAAAAACTATTTTTTTTACGATTTTCCAAAACCAAATAATTATTTTCTATGCACAAATAACCCAATTGCAAACTGTAAGGCGTGCCGAAGTTAGCTTCCTTTTTTTGTTGCTTTAACAAATTGTATAAAATTCACTATCACAGGAATCGAACCAGTACATATAATTGCTAAATAAGGATATATCTGATAGGAACAATCGGTTTAAATGCTCATAACTCAAAAAGATGCATATGAATACGCAATGAAGACTTTTTAGGTCTGATAGTATACACCGATACATCGATATTGTATCAATATTCGATGATACCTTAAAAATAAATAAATTTTATGTTTAACGTAATAATATAATGAGAAAAATTTAATAAAATATAATTTTTTGTACATTTTTATATTTCTTTTTATTCATACTTTAACTATAAATACAATTCATATCTGAAATTAGCGCGATATTTATTTTCAAAGTACAATATCAATCTTTTCCTTTCAATATAAATACCTAAGGCTTTTTAACTACGGGTAACATAAGATAACTATATTTTATAGATTATAAAACTTCGATTAAAAACTTCCAATTTTTGTTGAAATCGTTACGAAGTACGTTTGCTTTCTTGTTCCTAAACTACTTTGTTGGCCATGACTATGGACTTTGTACTTAATATTTTATATTTGAGACAATACAGTTTCATATTTCAGTTGTGACTTGAAAGTTTGTAATCAAAGATAACCAAAAACTAGGCCTAAAGACTTGGGTTATAAGGTTTTTGGATTAAGACTGGAAACCGAAGATCAGATATCAAATCATCTTAAAAACTTTACGGAATAATAAAAAATAGAACACAGTTCAGAGTAAGTCAAGAGAGTTCTTATACAATTTCGTTTATGCCAATTCTAGCTCTTCTTTCATTTAACTTTTCCTGCCAAACCAAATCTGATTGCTTTCAAAAGTTATTATCTTGGTAAAACTGGGTAAATATTTTGCTGAAAACTGAAAACTAACTAACTTTAGTTGTTTATCAAGATAAAAACTTGTCTGGCAATTGAGAACTTTCAGAAGAATGTGGAAAGCTAAAGGCAAATACTAATATATTGTGAAATATATCTTCCTACCTTTCGGAGACTTTTGCTTTAAATTAAATTACTTTAAGCTTAAAGTGGAATTTTCCGAAATGTTTGCAGTCTTAAATTTATTGAATTTACTCAATCGAACCCGAAATATCCAGAATTAGCTCTGGAAACCAGTTATTAAACTATGCAGATCGATTCAGTGGCCCTAGCTGGGCGTACACAGGTTGTGGCCTAATTGTTTATGCATATAATGGATGTAATTCATTAGCATTAATAACCTTGCGCGACAAATCGCCGGCACGAGCTGCAAAAATGCCAGTGAAATTTTTACGCCACACACACTAATAGCCATTACGTAAGAGAGTAGCGTAAGTAAGGTATAAAACACGTGATTAATTAGCATATTTATATTGGCGACAGTCTCTCGGAAAGTTTTGCATTCGGCCCGGTTATTTTGTTGAGCAATCTATTGAAATTGAGGCTGTTTTGTCGGTTGGAATATGGTGGTTATTCGGTTTCCGAAAAGGTGCAAAATGTTGTTATTCCAATCTTTCTTTGAAAACAACAGAATTGTTTTGGGCATTAGCTGTTTACCGCCACATTCGTCAACATTCCGTATGATGGTGAATATATTGAGATATCTACAAATATTTATCAGGGTTTTAACACTTGCCATTGGCGATGGACATATGATTAATTGATTTTTAATAACAGTACAAAGGTGGCCTTAGAATAGAGCTTTTGCTTTGCTGAATATTTCGGGAAAAGGTGTTAAATTGTATTAATAATATTAGAAATATGATACGCTTTGCAGCAGGTAAAAAACTAATTTTCGTGTTTATATCTAATTTTAATGGAAAATAAATAAAAAAATACTCTAGCTGTTTCAAAGTATCAAGATAGATTGAGTTGTGACATGTCTTCAGTAATTTCTGTAATATATCTTTATATCAATCCAAGCTCACTTCTGGTTGTCATAGATATACGTTGTTTATTCTATTGTACTACGAATTTCTTGACATTAAAGATTTTTTAAAGTACTCTTGAGATACAAATGTTTATTCTGAAGCAACTGAAAAAGTACAACCATTAAGTAAAATTATTATTACATATTATTTAAGTGATTTAATAAATTAATATATTATCCATCTATTATGTACATATTTTGTTACTCTCTTGCTAAATTGTTTAATTTTACTGCCTTAACTTTGTTTTGCTATTCCATTTTCCTTCTGTTCATTAGGTTCACTCGCTTTTTTTTTGCCGTCCTGTTCATTTTTGTTCAGTTGTTCAAATATTTTGTTCACCCATTCTGTCGTTTATCAATTTTTCTTGCTTCATTTTGCTCATTTTTGTTCAGTTTATTACACTAACTAGCTAATTTTTGTCATTTTCTCAATTGATTCTTTCTTGCTCATTTGTATTGTTGCTAAATTTAAGTGATTTTTGTTCTATTCATTAAACAGACTTTTCATTATTCTTGATCAGCATCAATAGCCGAGTCGATCTAGCCATGTCCGTCTGTCCGGTTCTACGCAAATTAGTCCCTTAATTTTGAAGCTATGTGATTGAAACTTTCCATATAGTCTTTTTACTCACTGCTTTATAAGTCGTAACAGGCCAGATCGGATGGATATACCTGCCATAGAAATGATCGAAAAATTAAAAAAAACAACTTCGGTGTTTTTCAACTAATTTTCATCTTCTTTGCGATATGGCCATTTTTTATAATTTCAGAACTCCGATTTTAATTTTAGAAAAATTTGACAATAGTTTCATATAGTGTCTTATGAACAATCGGTAGAAGTAAGGCAAAAATGTAAAGCTGTAACTGTAATGTATAGGTTAATGCGATGAAAGTTGTTATTACTTTGTTCAGCAGATAGTTTTAAAATGTATATTATATTAGTTATTTGAAATAAAAAAATGTCAGTTACTTTTTACAATTCGAAAATAATGTTTTTGGAAACAACAAATTTTTAAATCTTCTCTCTCACCATTTGGAAATTTGAGAAACCAGCGAGCCAGTTCTATTAATGAACAGTGAACATGAGAGCAACTGAGGAATGAACAGTGAATAATTTCTCAACATAGCAATGAAGAGTGAACAAGAGAGAGAGTTGACTATTTGAAAGAAAGAACAAGTGAACATGTTCATCTAAGTAATTAGTATTTACTTCAAATAATCTTAACCATTCCTTTAATTAATGTTACAGTTTCAGTTTTACAAGTAAATACAAAAAATATTATAATTTGTTATTTGCAAAAAAGAGTTGCCAAATCCCTTTATTAAAAAAAAAAAATATATATATATAAATAATGCATAGGGTTCTCTCTAATTACCTTTAATGAAAAATCGCTTAGCTTACCTGGTCATTAGTTGGCCTAATATCGTTCCAGTGAATGGGTTACATCAGGGCCCCGACAATCGCAATAGCAAACTAAACAGATAATAAATCATAAGCATTAAGTGTTTTCAATTACCCAATTTACCAATCGCGAATCGCAAAGCTGGGCACGTTCCCGCCGCAGCGGCAGCGCACTTTTATAGCAACAACTAATACTTAAATGCTATTTATCAGCTGCGAGGCGGCGGCCTTGCGGGGAGTGGTTGGGCTGGGTTGTTGTGGGAGGGGGAGGCGGCGCGGCACATGCCAAACGGGTGGCCGGATGGAGCGAGACAAGGCGACTTGGCTCTGGCAAGCTTTCGAAGCAAAGCAAAGCTGATAAGTCTGTTTTTGCAAACGACAGCGAAAAGTCAAACGGCGTCTGCTCAGCCAGCTCCTTTCCCCTGCTACCCTCTCCCACCCATCAATTCGCACCCCATTTTTCGCCCGTCGCCTTCCACCGCAACCCCCCTACACCGTCAAGCTGGCGGGGGTGCGCAGTAAAGTGCGACATTTTGCTGCTGATTAAGTAGCGTTCGTTTTTAATAAAAGTACGACAAGCAAATAAAACAACAAGTTGTTTGGCCAGAGATGGGTGTGTGACACGCGTGAGTGGTAAAGATTATCAAAGAATGAGGGATTTTCTGGAAAAACTAGGTTTTGAGATTATCTTATAGTAATTCTGGAATAAACAGGGAAGGCACTCCTTGTTTTAAACCAAATCTACTATCAAAAAGTTAAAGGAATCATTGAATTTTAACGCCGATATATCGATGTTTACAAGTTCAAAATCGAACATTTTCCATCTGTGTACATTTAAAACTATAAACATAAAAGATTTCTGTAATTAAATGAGTCTTTAAAGGTTTAAAAGCCTCTTTAAAAGGATTAAACCCTTTAAAGATACATTTTAATATCTAATACGCTAACTCCCATCTCTAAGCTAAAAACACGACTATCGTTAACTGGTCTACGGCATACACGACCATAAAAAAGAACTCCTAGCTACCGAAAGCTGCCGCTCAGGCTGAAGCTTCCTTTGCTTCGTTTTCGTCCTTGTGCACGTCCTCGTGGCTTGGCTTCGGCGGCAATCGCCCTTGCAGAAGGTTACGCCACCCGTTCGTATGGAAAATGAATGGATGAATGAATGGGTGGGATGATTGTTGGGTGGTTGGGTGGTAGGTGGGTGTTTTGTTGGGTGGCCCACTGGCACGTGCCCTGCTATGTGGAAGCGACTGTGGCAAGACTCTGCGGCTTTGTGAGGGGAAGACAAGCTGCCACACGGAAAGAAAATTGGATTTTATAGTCACTGTTTCACTAAGGGATATAGGTTCACATAATAAAAGGAATTAAAACTAATAGGTAATAGGAAAACCATTATATGCTGGTAAAAAGAATTCTCATAAGCTGAACAATAAATAAATAATATTATAATATTAATTCAAGTATTGATAATGAATCATATATTTTTCAGTTTTTCTAAACCTTATTTGTGGAAAATATTAAAGACGACATTTTGACTTCTCCTGTCTAAGAATTTTAAGGATTTTCAAAATTTTGATACCTCATTTGCAGTTTTGTCGTATTCTTACCATATGCATTTTTATGAGAAATTTATTTAATTTGATATCATTAACAATATGTAAATCCTCTGTAAAAATTGGTATTGGAAAAATATTAAACCATTGAGCTGATCTGTTGATTGATTCTATTCACAAATTATCACGTGAATAATCCACGTAGTGACGAAGAACACCTTAAGGGTGAGGAAGACGACTATTATGTAAACAAGCCGTGTTGAAATCAGTTTATGATAATAAAAAGCTATGTGTATTATATAATATACCTATGAGAAGGTATTGCTTTAGGAAAAAGTTGTGTATTTCTTCCTATACAAGTCGTAATCGTTACTATGTAAGTTTTATTTAATAAGTACTAATTTTTAAGGAGTTTGAAGAATTTGAAACTAATTAATAAATATTTTATTGTTATTTATTTAGGAGTAATATAACCAGTATATTTATCAATCAGTTTTCGAGTTTAAGGTGAAATCGCCACTTTTATCTTACCTTGTTAAGAGATGTTTTTTGTATAATTGAAACTCTTAATTTTATGCTAAGTTTATGCTAAAAATTAACTGAATTTAAAATGTCCCAGAACCAGAATGCAATATTTATAATGGAAAACATTTCTAAGTAAAGAATCAGTTTTAAAAAAATAACTGTACCTTGTCACTACATCTCACAAACTCGCTAAACCCTCTTACCTTTCCCTCTGTAACCTTCATTTTATGAAATATTTCTTTAAAATTTGTTGCACCAAAGTTGTTTTCAGTGCAGGCATCACCAGGAGCGGCGACAAAGGCTCTGGTTTTAGCGTGCCGCCATATGTTTCCGGCAAGTGCTCGCCCACCGCCTCCCACTCACTCTGATACTTGTGGCACGGGCCATGAAAAGCGTTGAAATCCGCAATGCCAACAAGTACAACTGCGGGGCCAAAGCGGGGTTGCAAGACAATCGGTGATTTGTGGGTAGCGGAGCAGAAGAGTGGAAGGATGGAGTGGGTCTGAGGATGGTAACTCGAGCCGACTTCCTTCGGGATGGGTTGGGGCGACACCTTCTGTCGACGCCGACGACGCGTTCTGATTTATCCCACACAGGGCCATAAAAATAAAAAGCCACAAGACACTCGCATTCGTTATACAGGGTGTTGTTCCTTTCCATTTTCATGTTTTTATTGTTTGTCGAAAATCAGCTAATTTAACTTAGTGTGTGTTGGTGTGTGTGTGTTTTGGATTACATTTCGAGGGTTGTGTTTGTTGTTGTCTAACAATATTACATATACAAGACGTGCATACAATCAAATTTCTAAACATATAATATTCTTTAGCTTTATATTTAAGTATTCAATAGGTTTTTAGTTTTAGTTAAGGTTTCCGAACAGTACAATATCTCGAGCGATCTTTACAACTAGAAATATATATATATATTATATATCGATAATAGGAATAAATAAGTATACAACAATCAGGAGAGTCGAGCCGAAAAATAATGGGGTATAGCTGGGTCTGAGTCCTGGGTTCTTCAATTTGTTAGATTGCCTGGAAATTATGTTAATTTGTCGCGCGATCACAGGGGATGCCACGACTTCAGGGGGTTGCAATCGGAAATAGACATGGACACGGGGTGGATTTACCTCCATTCCAAAGGCCCAGCTACTATGCCCCTCGAGAAACTCATACAATTTAGTGGTTTTACACGTTCTCCCCTTATATAAAAATCTTTACACTCTTTGCTTAAAAAATATGTACAGATGCGGTATAAGTATAAATAACAAAAACAAAAAGTATATATATAGATATCGGCTAAGAGCAAGAAGGAGACAATGTGTAGATGTACGAAGAACCTAAAGCCTTGTGTACGAATATCGTAAATATATATAGGAGAGAGGAGTATATCATCAATAATATGTCCATATGTGCCGTATTATATAGTATTTGTTTTGGTCGAAGCTCTAAAAAATTAAAATGTAACTTCATTTGTGTGTGCTGGGTGTTGGTTTTTTTTCAGTTTTTCACTTTTTCAGTTTTCTGTTATCTGCTTCTGTTTTTTGCTGCCCTTCTCAATGGGGCTTCGATTTGAAATTTATGTACAAAGTTCGTGCTGCAATTAAACGTAACTCGCTTAAACAACTAATACGAAAAAAGTATCTACAAGATATATATGTATTTGTATAAATATACGCATGTGTGCTGCCAGTTGCTGTGTGTGTGTGTGTTATTATTCAGTTTTTGTTTTTGTTTGCTTTATTTTATTTCATTTTTCGCCTTGCCGAGTATTGTTTTGTATCTTTATGCTTGACACGCTCGCTCAAAACGGCGCAAAATCGTTAAAATTTTATCGCCGGCCGAGAAACGTGCAACTGTGTGTGTGTGTGTGTGTATCGAGTGTATCTTTACCGTGTGGGTTGCCACAACACACAGTTCCAATCCTATCCTAACCAACCGAGAGAGTACCGCGACGCCACCACCGAATTTTCACACCTCTTCTTCTTCGTCAGGGGGTTTTTCCGGAGCGTTGTAAGTAATCAAATATTCCTGATGCGATTTCGCTTTTCCTATCAGTTTGTTGTTTTGGGTTTTTAAAAGTGGTTTTTACTATCGCTCGCGCTTGACTTGAAAATAATTTTTGCTACGTTTTGGTTTTCTTTTTTTGTATTTCTACTTGGACTTTCCCCAAAAAAACAAAGATCTCTGTGTCTATCAAAAAAGGCATTTGTGTGTTTGTGTGCGACCTTATCGCGGTTTTAGCACACACATTTTTCTGTTGATATATTTTTTATAATTAATTTGTTGTTGCTGCTTTTGACGCGACTGCTTTTGATTATTAATTCCGCCGCCCCGCCGCGCGTCTCTCTCTCGATTATTTTTTTATTTATTTCATGAATTTTGTTTGGCTGGCACTTTTTAACGTTGCTCGGTTTATTTATTTATTTATTTAGACGCGTACTAATTCGATTGCAAATATTTGCACATGCAAAAATGTTGTTCTTCTTGTTGTTTGTTGTTGTTGATGTTGTTGTTGTTGTTTCCCTAGAGCTTTTGTATACTTGTATTGTAGATATTGCTTGTCTATATGAGGCTATTTCGGGTTAGTTCTAAGGCTTATTTTCTTGTTTACTGATTACTTAAATTGCACTTTTTCTTCGGGAGCGAGGTTGGAAAACTTCTTGCTTGCTGCTGCTTCTACTACTGCTACTTGTCTACAGGTGCGCTGCACCGCATCACCTCAGTTGCCGTTGTTGTTGTCCGTGTTTTGTAGATTCTCCAGCGGCGCCACAAGATACATTTGCGTTCCGCACAGCCAAAGAAACGCTGCAAAAGATACACGGAAAAAAGTTAATATTATGGGAGGCTTTAGGGATTTATCTAAATAATTTTATTTTTTTTTAAAGGAATGTATAGACTAGATATGTAAATTAAAAAATGTACTTAATGAATGAATAATCTACTAACTAATATTCTCCCAGAATATAGAAACAACTTATAAAAAAGCTGAATTAAATACACAGTTAGAAAAAGTAGCGTAAGTTTGCCATACTAAAATATAAAGTTTGAAGTGTAAAGTAAATTCTCTCAGAAAACAAACTCATTTCAGCAAATGAACACTCAGAAAATGAATTTTCTTCAAAAATGAATTATATAGCAGAATGAACGCTCTCCAAAAATGAATATTCTTCGAAAATGAATGCTCAGAAAATAATGTTCTTTGAAAACGAAATTATGTTTATTGAAAAATGAATTCACTCCGAAAATGAACACCCTTAGCAAGTTTATTCTGTCGGTTGTTAGCGATACACTCTGGCAAGTGCTCAGTCAAAGTTGGTCTAGTCCAGAGTTAAATTTGAAGTCAGAGTTCGCCTTTAACAGACATTGACCAAGTTGTACTCATATTATTACCTATGAAAACTAGGATATTAAATATAATAGCTCCAATTATATTTTAGGCCAGAAATTAAGAAATAAAAAATCCTCAAAAAAATGTCTCCTAACTTTAACAAAACAACTATAATATAAATTCAAATTCAAGCTAAACCCCTATTTTTTCGCTGTGCACAAGAATGAATGAAAATGTTATTCCGCGCCTTTCTATGGGTGAAAATACAAAATGATGTAATGACTCTCTACTCGGCCCGATGTTCATTAAAAGGCCAACCAAAACAGAAAAAAGCCACGAAACGGACGGAACAAAATATAAAAAAAAAACGAAGAGAAACAGAAAACACAGCGAAAAATTCAAAAGCAAGTGTAGAATGTTGTTGTTGCTGCTGCTGCCTATAACGGCGAAAATAAAGGCAAAGCGTCGTATGAATGACCGGCCACGACCGCTGCCGAGTCAAGTGACGAACGCCGAGCGCCAAGCGTCGAGTGACGAACGCCGAACCGACGAAGAGCAACAGAGAGGGATATAGCGGGAGAGAGCGAGAGCGGGCAAGTGAGTACGTTGAGGAAGATACATTATTTCTGGTATAATGACTACTTGAGAAAAGCCAAAAAGTCGGGGGAAAATGTGTAAGGGAAATAACAACAAAAACAGAAAGAAGAAAAACAGAAAAAAAAACGGGGCAAGAAAACGCAAAACACGAAATGTAATTTGTATAATTTGAGTCTCAATCCCATCAAGTGTGGGAAATGCGCTAAAAAGAAAAATTATACGTATAAACAACTCATAAGGGAAGTGGGTAAAAGAACTGGCAATGTAAAAAAAAGAACTGAGCCAAGTTTAATAGTTAGAAGAGGTCACTGAAGTTGGCTATAAAAAAAATATAAACTTTGCTCCAAATTTGGCTTGAACTCTCTGGGCAAATGAACTCTTTTTTGGTAAATGAACTGTATTAGAAAATGAACTCCCCCAGCAGGTAGTTCATCAACCATTAAATGAACTCTAATGAAGAACACTAAGAAACTTTCGAACATTATCTAAATTAGCTTAAATATATAAATTATACTAGATTAATTAAATCTTTTGGTAAATGATTAGAACATGAATTGTCTCAGCAAATGAACTCTTTTAAAAAATAAATAAACCCAACATGTTTTCCCTCTATCGTCAAATGAACTCTGCTGAAAATCACTGGGACACTCTCGAATATACTATTTTAAGAATTAGTATTAGAGGTCACTGAGATTCGGTATAATAAATAAGAAAGTTTGATTTTTGAGTGAAATGAATTCATTTTGAGGTTCACTTTGGGGTTATGTGAACCCAAAAGTGAATTCATTTTATTTAGAAAATATATTCTTTGCAGCTAGTAAAGTCTCTTAGAAAATGAACTTGTTCCGACAAATGTAATCTCAGTGTAAGCGTTCTAAATAAATTTTAAATGTATTATTTTTAGTACTAGATAAATAAAAATTGCGATCATCTTAAGTGATGCATTTACTATATTCTTAAATATTTAATATACCAATTTTACAAAAATTATAAAATGGAAAGCATTACCAAAACTGTTCACAAAAATACTTCTGTTAAACCTAAATAAAAGCTAAATTTATAGTGACACTCACCTTGTGACTAAGCGGAACTTGCCACCGGAGCCAAAGTGTCGGTGGCGGCGATTTGTACGGGCGGCTTGGACAGTGATTCCGGCAGCAGGGTGCTGGCCGCCGACACTGTAATGGCTGTCTCCTTGGGTTCCTTGGCAGCGGCTGGTGGTGGTGCTGTCGCTGCCGTTGTGGTCTTGGCCAGCTCCGGCGACTTGGCTGCATCGTGGCAGCTGAGAACGGGTGGCGCCTCCTCCGCCAGAGCAGCAGCTTTGGCCTCGGCCCGAATATTCAAATTGGCAGCCACTTGATCGATGGTTGTTGGCTTCTTGGTCAAAGCCCGTGGCGAGGTGGCTGCACTGCCTCCACCAGAGGTGCTGCTACTGCTGCTGGTGGGACTGAGCAATCCCGTGTTCCCTGTTGACATCTTGGGCCTCGTTTCTTCGGCACGCACAGTCAGGGGTTTGCTGATGGTCGCAGAAGTTGTGGCTGCTGATGGTGTGGCCACCACCGGCTGATTGCGAAAGGCCAGAGCCGAGGGATTGGGTATGCTCCTAACGGAGGCATTCTGTGGCCTCACCACTGCATTGGCATTCTTGGGTTTGCCCTCAAAGATGCTGTTGTTGTTGTTGTTGCTGCTGCTACTATTGTTGTTGTTGTTGTTGCCTGCCTTGGCAATCGAGATCTTCTCGCGGGCCGTCGCCGATTCCGAGAGCATATGCAGATTCTGGAGATCGTCGCCAGTTCCATTGCTGCTGCTGCTGCCCGAGGAGGAGGAGGAGGTGGAGGTGGTGGTGGGTGCTCCTCCTCCTCCTGATACTGCTCCTCCACCATTGCTGTTGGCGGATATGTTCTGCTTGATCTTGTTGAGGGCAGCCTCCAGGCTATTGCTACTATTGACCGCCGCCGCCTCGGGCCTGGGTGATGTGGGCGCCTTGCTGCTGGAGCTGCTTAAGCTGCTGCTGTTCCTGCCCGGGTTCGCTGATAAATCAAGTATGTCAGCATCCTTGGCTGCTCCCGCCGCTGGCCGAAACTCACGCAAACTCGTTTTCGAGCTCTTGTCCAAGCCATTGGCTTTGGCCGGAGCCACGGCTGGCGGGGATTTCTTTGAATTGGCCAGGTCTGGCTTGCTGCTGCTCGACTTTGATGGAAACGACGATGGAGCGGTGTTGCGCAGATTTATTAATGCAGGCGGCGATGTGCGATAAGCCGCATTGTTGCTGTTCTTGCCGGGATTCGAGGTGGAGTGGGAGTTACTGCTCCTTTGCCCACTAAGTGCAACTGACAGCGGCGGCGACTTGACAATCGTCGGTATCGTGGTCATTGGCAATGGCAGCGGCATTGGCGGCGACTGGCTGCTCCTCTTGGCCGCTCCGCTGTTGTGACCCTGATGCTTGGGCAAAGCTGTTGGTGGTCCCATCAGCGGTGGCATCGTCGTCATCTTCTGGCCCTGCTGATGCTGCTGCTTGCTCGATGGCAATCGAACTATTTCCAATGCGGGCACATGGCTCATGTTGTTGGCCTCGGAAAAGGAATAGCCCCCAGGCGCTGGTGTTGTCCTTGGCCGGGCCGTAATAGTCACCGAGTTGCCGCTACTCATCGTCGTGCTGGGCAGACTGAGACTTAGGCTGGCGGGACATAGGAGCGGCATCGCCGCTGGCTTGCCCACCATCTCGGGTCCGTACAATCGCTGGGGATTGGGCAGATACGAGGCAGCCGCCGTCTTGCCGCATCCCGGCTGCATCTGGAACTTGGCCGCATAGCTGGACATGGCCATGGCCTGCGCCTGGTTGTGATTCAGGCGCGCCTGCTTGGCCGGATGGGACTCGTCCAGGGAGAGCGACCGCTTCGGCTGCTTGTTGGCCGCACTGGCAATGGAGCTCGGCGTGGATAGGTAGCGCTGCATGTGATGCATATTCCGGTTGTTGCTGGGAGCCTGTGGCACCACAAAATGTCCGCTTCCCGGCTTCCGGTTGTTGTTATTACTCAGCGGCGGCTTGGCTAGGCTCTTATTGGCCAGCGACTGCGGCTGGACAGGCTGAAGTTGCTGCTGCTGAGGCGTTGGCTTTGGCTTCATCTGAGCCACTGAAGAAGTGGCAGGAGCAGGAGAGCCTGCCGCCGCTGTCGTCGCGGATGTGGGCGTAAAAGCCTTAAACAAGCTGGGCGGCAAGGGCGGCGAAGTGGGCAAAGCCACTTCCTTGGGCCTCATTGCCAGCACCTCCGGCTCTGCTGTGGGCGTGGGCGGCGGTGTGGGTGCTCCGCCCGTTACCAAGCTACTAATGCTGCGCGCCTCCTCGCCCAGCGTGCGATTAAGAAGCACCTCCGATGTGGTGGTGGCGGCCAGCAGCTTCTCGTCCAGCTTCAGCTGCTGCAGCGCCAACTCACTGGCACTGGCCAGGGAATGGGAACGCTTCAGGTCCACCTTGTGCTTGGTGGTGATCTTCACCTTCATCTTGCCATCTGTCTGCGAGGAGATCTCCGCATGCAGCTTCTTGCGCTTACCATTCGCATCCTTTGGCTCCTTGGAGTGCTTCTTCTTGCGCTTGCGATGCGAACTCGAGGAGCCCGTAGAGGTACTGGCATCCGCAGTGCCCAGACTGCAGCTGGAGCCGTTCGTAGAGCTGGAGCAGGAGGACATGGGCGAGGCATTGGGACTGTATTTGCTATCGGGAACCTGAACCGACGAGGGCTGTTCGATGGGCTTCAGGCCTATGTTCTTGGCATATGTCTCCAGGTCCAGCTGTTGACTGGCTGCCGAGGAGGAGGAGGAGGTATCCTCTAGCCGGGGACCCGCCGACATGGGCATGCTCAGCTTACTCCTCATGCTGGTCAGCTCAATCTTGAGCTTGGGCAAGTGACCACCGGCAGCTCCCTTACGGTTGGCCGTCTTCAGCTCGAAATCCTCGGCATCTCCGTAGGATTTGCCCAGCTGCGAGGGCGGAATGCTAACCACTATATTCGTGTTGGCTTCCAATGGCTGCTCCCTGGTCTGGTTATGATGATCGTGCTCTTGTCCCGGCTCACTCTTCACCTTGGAGACGGCATAGTCGCTGTAACGCATGTCATTGCTTCGCAGGCTCTTGAAGCTGCTCACCGCCGCCGGCTCTAGCTCCAGCTCCCGCTTGGTCATCGACGTCGTTGTTGAAGTGACGGCCAAGCGCTTGTTCTTCGCCTGCGGCGATACCTTTGGCGAGGTCTTGCTCCTTGGTCCGGTCTTGGAGCGCGGCGATTCCATTTCCGACTCCAGGTCCTCGGCAAAGGTCACCGATTTGGCCGACTTGGAGCGACTCCGTGGTACTGGGTGCTCTGATTGCTCCGGTTCAATGTCCTGGTTAATCCTAGACAGATTATTCTCATCGTTTTTTGTCCGCTCGCTCTCGTGGAGCAGAATCCGGTAGCAGAAGGCCATCGGCGATTGCTAAATGGGTTTCCAGAAAGAGGGGAGAGATGCGGAATAGAAAAAGAGGGCAGGTTGATGACAAGGGTGGAAAGTGGAAGCTAAACTGCCGGCACAATTGGATTGGGTTTTTCCCCCGCACCCCGCACCCCTCACCACCGGCACCCAAAAACCTTTATCGAGTAATTGGGATAGACCGCAAAAAGGGACAATAGACCGCCGCACAGAGGACAAAAAGGGCGTGTATCCTAAAATATTCGCACATCCCAAGCAGGACCTACCTTAAAATTCCCAAATCAAGTCTGAATCTTGTTTCAACCCTGCTTCCCCCGGGCTATTTTTGCAAGCTGTATCGTAATAGAAACTATTAAGTGTTGTGGGTTGTCCGAGAAACGATTTAAAAGGTGCCAACGCAACTAAAAAAAGCGTTAACTGTGAAGTGAAATCGAAATCTCATCGAAATGGATGGAATTTTCGGTTCATTTAACTTTTAAGTAATGTTCAATCTATGTAATCTTAGGAACAGTTATCGATTTTGACTTTGTTTTTTTATTATTCAATAGTAAAGGTTTTTAAAATATTTTTAAGGTTTATTTTTATATATAAATATCTTATAAAACCAATCTGAAACCATTGTATTGTTTTCAACAACTTCAACAACGTCTATCTAAAAATTATCCTCTTAAAATAGCATTTTTAATGTTTTTATATTTTTAATTGAGTATTAATAGTAATTTAACTTAATGTAAAACATTCTCAAGTATCACCCCCTTTTTGCCTCTGTGCAAAAAAAACAATTTTTGTTATGTAAAAGCTATCAAAAGCCAAACTCACCCGACTCCAATTATAGCAATATCCCACATCCATTAGCGTGAAATGTGAGGGCAGCACCTCGTCCTCGTAGGTGACCTCCACCTCTACCAGCTTATTCTCCGCCTCGATGTTGTACTTGGAGCACAGAAATCGCTTAAGTAGCTCCACGCGCAGCCCAGCGGGGCATTGCAGGTAAATAATGGGTGGCACCTCGCCAGGACCACACTGGTCCAACATGGCGGGATGATATTCCAGGGATAAACTGTGGGAATACAAGAAAAATAACAAAGAAACAGGAGGGGTTAATCAAGCAGTTATAACTCGGTTTTTTTTCCATTTTCCTAATTATTAATGATAAGACATTTCAACTTACCTTATAAGCTCTGTGGCGGTGAAGAACTCCTGCTCACGTGGCGGTTGATTTTCATCGACCAGATCCTCGTGCTGTTTCTCAAACTCATCTAGCTCCTTGCACTCCCTTTGGTAAAGACCTGGCACCAGCTTAAAGATCAGCGATCGCAGAGTGTCATCCGATCTGAGATTGGTTTCGCTGATCTCCTTGCCGCCGCTGGCCTTGCAATCCGGACAGTAAACCATGCGGAGCAGGTGCTTCAGTATGCAACTGCGGCAATCTACGAATCAAGGTGAGATATGGTTGGAAAATGGTTTAATAGGTGTAGCCTTAAAGCTATTATTAACAGGTAATTAAACAGGTTTATAATTATTTAATTTTGATTGTATAATGGTAATAATATAAAACAAAGTTCAATTTAGCTATAAAAATGGGTTCTTTAAATAAAAAAAATAGTTAAGTATTTTTGTTCTTGAAAGATATTGAATTTGTTAAAAGTTCTGTAAAAAGCTCTTTATTTATAATTCAGACCCTTTAAAAACAAGATACATAACAACCATACATTTAATTTGCCTTAGGAAGGCCACTTTTCTGCTGGCGACGAAAATCGTACTAACATATCTCGACTTGTACTGAGTGAGAGTAAAAATCTAAAAATAGAAATCCCTTTTAAGGTTGGGAATACACAGATCAAGCGAGTGCGTATATGTGGACACAGATCTAGAGAGAGCGGCTCTATAACAATCGAAAAAATCGAACAAATTCTATGTCGTTACTCATCTTGCTGTTACATATGTCTTTAAAATAACCCTAGCCCTTTGTAATCCAAAGTTTAAGCTAGGAATAAGTTTTTTACTTTTTCTCTCAATTGTGTTTAAAGCTACAAATAATATGAACATCTTGCATAAATATACTTACATGTGTGATAGCAAGTATCCACTGTGGTTGGATCGATCATATAGCCCCTGCAAATGCCGCATGTGATCAGATCGTGGAACTGCCGGATATCCCGGGAAGCTCGCATTGTTGCTGCCTCCAAGGCGATTTGTTGCTCCTTCTTATCCATCATTTTGTGCGTTGTTTGCAGGTGCTTACCCCTGCTTACTCCTATATCCTTAATATAAATATTAGCCTCTCTTAGGGATCCTGGAAGAAGAAACCAAAGGAAGAAGGGTTATAGCAATTACCGTGAATGTCATAAATGGCAGACCACCGATGACGATGGCTGATCCAACTGTGGAGGATATAGAAGATTACCTCGACAGAGAGTGGGTATAAAGACCCTCAACATTGTCTGGGAAAACAACAACTGACGGACTGACTGACTGACAGTGCAGCAATCCCAGTCACATCATTGCTGTCGACATCGTTTGTGGTTGTCGCTCGTCAACGCAAAAAAAAAGCCACAAAGCAGCAGATATATCAACGTTGTATCTGTATCTCTGGCCGAGTATCTTGTCCCAAAAGATATGGCAGCAGCAGCAGCAGCGGCCGACGCGGTATAGAAAACTATAGACTAGTAAGGCAGCCATCCATATCCGTGAATCGGAACAATGCTGCAGGCACACACAAAAATATGAAAAAAGGCAGAACACAAAAGTGGCAAACTTTGTGTGCGAGGGGGCATTAAGAGGGGCTATTACGGAGCACGAAACGCCCTTCGTGCCGCAAGAGGGCACCTCTGCCGAACGAAGAGCAGCCGAGAAAAGCCGAGGAAAGCCGAGAGAAAACCCCAGAGCAAAAAGCAATGTGATGTGTACTTGAAGCTAGTTTTAGCTTAGTATCCCCCCGAGTACCCCCTTCTTTTTGGGGTTGCCTGGCAAGCAAACGAATAAAACTACGAAAATTACGCTTTTGTGGAAACTGAATTTTCATCATTATGGCGATGATGCCCTGACGATGATTACGCTATGATGATGATGATGATGGTGGCAGGCAGGCTGTCGGAGCTGAAAGTTCAGGGCAAAGTTCAGGGCATTGTGGATCAGCAGCAGGTTGCTGTTGATGGAAGGGAACTTCTATTCGCAATATATTGGGTGGGTTGTGCGATAAACTTTGAAAGGAACTTTGGAGTTTACATTTCAGAGGGTTTTTGAAATTGTATTATTTTTGTAAATTTTACAAATTCAAATTCAAACAATTAAATTTTTTAACCCTTTAGTGTAATAATCCTAACGATGCTTTTATTAAATATACATATTAAAACATTTTCGGATTTGGGTGTATTTTCGTGAATTTGGTCATATCTGAACATATTTGAAGATTTAAATTATACCAATTCATATCATATTTAGGGTCTTTTAGGGTAGAAAATCGGTATAGAATTAAGATTCTTACCACAAATAGTAAATTATCTTACACCAAATAACTTAATTTAATTTACTATTATCAAAGTAAAGATTGAATTTTTAATATTTAAGAATAATGGATTTTTTATAACATTTGAATTTTGATATTTTTTTGTATTTGATAATTCATTTCTGAAATTTATTGTTCATATTTTTAATTTAACCAAGTTCCAATTGCATATTTAAATAGTTTACCTTCTTGATGTTCCCAAATTAAAACCCATTAATAAATCGCCCATTCTCCGCCTGCTAATCTCCCATGTCCGCCACCTTAGTGTCTAAATCACCTACCCCCCGCAGCCACCCACCGCATAGCGCAACCAAAAGTCGCATCACTTTGTCCATTTTTTGTGTCTTCCTTTGCCATTTGCTTCTTTTTGCTCGCTTGCCGCTCACGCGAAACTGGCACAAAAGAGGCGAAAAGGGGGAGAAGAGCGAAGGAGGCTGTGTTAGCAAAACAAAAAAGCAAACAAAACAAAAACAAAGTCAGCGGCGACGACTTGAACTGAAACTAAGCCACAACGAGGAGGGCGAAAATAATGGGGGGAAGGGAAAACAGGGCATCAAAAGGAAAAGAAGCTGTGTGTGTGCGTGCACACGCCCACTCAGCTGGAAAATGCCACCCAGCATTTTGGTGACGTCGGAACTGATGACGTTCTTGATTTTTCTCTTCTTATTGTGCTTTCTGTTTATACGCCGCAATTTCGTAAAAGGCGCGCACTAACACACGCTCGCAAACGCCACACACAAACGAACAAGGTGTGAGAGAAATAATAACAACAACAGTTACGCCGGCACGAGCACCCGCAGGGTGGTTCACACACACAAACCCTCCCTCTCTCTCAAACTCTCTTTGCACACAGAAACTTACTCTCACAGCGGAGAAGAAAAAACAACGAGATACGAAAACATGGACAGGCGGTGCCGAAACGTAACATGAAACTCGAAAACCCGAAAACTCGGCGACGAATTTCCCGCGTCCACGTCCAGAGTTTAACTGAAATCCAATTCAACGCGAAAACCGAAATCCAAATCAATTCGCCGCCGCGGCGAGCCGAGCGAACGAACGCTCACGACGACGACACAAATTTGTATCTATTCGCCGCGGCGAGAGAGGTGGGTGGAGAGGTGGCGGCGAGATGGAAGCCAACTTTCTACTTTTGCGCGCGCGCAATTTCGCCGCGGCCGCCGATTTTGCCGCACGACGAAAATTCCAATACGGCGAGTATGAAACACGCACGCACGGCCGCACGCACACCAGCGCACTTGTCACGTGTACGTGTGTTTACAAAATTTCCACCAACACACACACACAGCATACATAAACGCGCAATAAGAGTACTTTTTATTTTTTCGACAGAGTGAAATTTTCTCGTTGATTTTCTACAGTTTTTCGTGGACTGCTCTCATACGTACTCAAAGCAATTGCGTCGCAATGGTGCTGATTTTCCTCTGTGGCATTTTTCCTTTTATACTCTTTCCATATTGATTTGCCGTTAAATTGAAATTTTCGTTTACAATTGCCGACAACACCCACACACACGCGCACTTCTTTTCAGCTTCTCTGCTGCTGCTGCTTCTTCGTTTTCCACTGCCACTTCAGCTGCTGGCTCTTATCGATTTCTCGTACTATCAAGCAGAGATTTGCGCGCCCTCTCTTTCGCACTCACACTCACACTCGTTGTGGCTCCCCCTCTCGAACGAACGACACAAAATTTCCTCCGTTACAAAGTGCACGGCGCGAAAAGTCTCCACAGACTGATTCTGATTAGACCTGCTGGCGCGGCCGCTGCCTCAGCGTCGCCGACGCCTGCGCTCTACAACAGCACGAGAGAGCGGGCAGGAGTGAGATGGCGCGATCCGAACGCTATTGCCATCTCACGCCATTGCTGCCTTCGACGCCCCCTCCAGCGTCTTGATTGGCTGCCACAGCTTCGGCTTCACTCGGCTCGCGGCCCGACCGCGCCCGAGTGTGGAAAGAGAGTGAGAGAGAGAGAGAGCGCAGAGGCAGAACTTGATTTTTGGGGTGGCTGTACGGCGTGTGGCTCACGCACATGTGTGGGTGGCGGCGGCTGCGTTCCTAATTGAATCCAACTGTCAAATGAGAGATTAACGCACCGCATCTAAGTGTATGTGTCTGTATCTGTCCGGCTGTTTGTAAGTCTGTATGTATGTATGCTTGCGCCTGTATTGGCCTTGGCTTTTATAATTAACGCGAAAAATGCCCGTTTTGGCCTGGCCGCCTTTTGCCTCATCTTGTTTTTCGGTCGACGCCGCTGGCGCATTTCATTTTGTTTCAAATTCGCGGCCAACCTGTTTTTGGCCATATGCAAAGTGCGTGCCGTGCCCGCCAGCTGACATCATTTGCCGTTGACTTTGCTGCCGCCACTTGATTTTCCAACGTCTTTGGAAAAAAGGGGGAAATGATAAAGAAGAAAAAACTCAAAACGGCGTTGCCAAATTTGCATTTCAAAGGATTTCGGTATTACACTCCGAATAAAAGTACTGTAAACGTTTGAAAATATGAATTAAACTTTATGTAATCCTCGAAAGTAGAAAAATGATCATTTTCAGAACTAAATATTGCAAACTTCTGAGAACCTAAGAAAGGATTACATATGTATGTTTTGTTTTTTTTGTCATAAATAGAGACTCGTTTTGGAGTAAAAAATTGCGCTAAGCTCTGAATTTTACAAAAGCACAAACTCACAGGCTCAAACCCACCCATCCGTTGCCCAACCCTGTTCATCATTCATTGTAAAATCTTGTTACTGTCCTTCATTTCCATTCAGTAACTGAAGAATGATGCTATCTTTCCATATCAAACTATAAGTTTTATATAAATTTGATTATTTCTTATTACAAAATGAATAAAATTGGTTAATAAAAGCGGTATAATTTAGCTTTTAAAATTAAGAAATAACATAAATAGGTAGTTTACACTTTTCACTTGTTTAAACATTACATTTTTGTAAAAAATATATGAAGTATAAGTTGATTTTTACTCTGAGTGTATTACGAGGGTCCTTGAATAATTTTCAGCACGTTGTTTCAAGCTCAATTTACGAAAAAAACACTTGACTTAAGGGCAGCACATTTGATCAAGTGACGAAGATAAATGATTATATGAACACGGTCACGCCCTCTTTCACACACTTTTTTGTAGGACAAGATGGATGATATTCAAGGCACAAGATTCTAGTTTAAACTTTAAAATTTAAAGTCAAGCGAAAATACCAAGCAAACATAAATATTAATAGTAAATAAGTATTAACCTTATTAAATACATACATATATGTAGGTTGATATAAACAGTTTAAAATGCGATATAATTAACCAATAAAATGTATACATATGTATACAAGTTTTTTTTTAACCCTTAGAAACATACATAGTATACTACATTGGTTTACAAAGGATTACCTACATTGATAAAGATTAAATATAAGGTTATAGAATAATTAAGATTTAGAGTATTTAAAAAAAAATTGTTTAAAATATAAAGAAGCCAAAAACAGAACAAGAATAATGTACATTTTCCATCTTTGAGCTATCGTAAATCCATCAAAACAAAAAGTAAACTCATTATGTTTTCTTATCAAGCATGACATTATTAAGACCATGGAAAATTATAATACATTCAATATTTAAAAAGACTTAAGAGACCTTAAAAGTAATACTGTAAAGTTCATAACTGGAACGTCCGAAACCCTCTGCCGTTTAGTATCAATTTATTAAATACTTAAGAACAATTATAGCAATTAGAAATTTTACGGTCAATGGATATGAAAATAATCGCTTAAGTTAATTACAAACATTCATATATGTAGTTGTTTTTCGGTTCCACAGAATGACAGTTTATTTTAAAAAATCAACTGAGGAAGACGACAAGGCAACTCTGATATTTTAGATAGGATTGCGTTCTGATTTTCTGCCACTTCAGGTTGTTATATGTATGTAAAGGTTACATCACTTTGTTATTCGTTCTTATTCAGTTTAATTACAGGAACGTTAACTTTTACGTTTTTTCTATCGATCTTGGACGCTGGGAGTAGAAAAATAAACCGGCCTTAAATTAGGGAAAAATTTTACTAAGTAATAAAAGAATCAAAACCACTTGTAATTGCGACTCGATTTTAACTCTCTCACGAAAGTGATAAATATAATTTAGTTTGAGCCGTTTCAATTTCCGTGAATTTCCAATGGGTCTTAATCATGTAGTCTCCTTCCGGAAAAGGCAAAATATTGGTGAGTCGGTGATTCATAAACGCTGTGGATAGCTTATCCACCACAATGTCATGCTAAAACAGTATATAGATAAGTTTTTGTTCAAAAGTAGATCAATTACTACTTACATCATAGGGACAAGAGTGATTCATGTTAGAGTATTCCGTGAGAAAGCCATAAAAGTAACCAGCGATCGGGTTTGACTTTTGGTTTTTTAAGAATTTACAAGCATCCAATGTGATATTATAGAGGAAGGGCTTATACCCATTAAGCCGCTGGTACAATGCCACATTTACCTGTATTTAAACTATAAATATTGCAACATTTTAGACAAGATTTCTGAAACTTACCTTAATGTTGTTAAGAGGTGTTTTCAGTAGCTTTGCCCTTATAGAAACGTATTTGTAAGTTCGGTTCACAGATCTAAGGCGGCAATACTCGAAATCCATAAAATTCTTGTCGAAAGACTCACACTTGACATTGGTGAACACAACTAGTGAATGAACCTAAAAATATGATATATTTTTTCACATTTATATTAGACGAATTTGGTACTTCTCTGGCCAAGTATCCAGTCACCAGAAAGACCACCAAAAAATGAAGCTTTCCTTTCATATCAAAGCATCGATGGGTTAACGAAAACTGAAATGTATTTAGGGCTCTTCAGCTCAGCCCAACTAAAAACTCATTAGAATCGAAGTAAACCAATTATGTAAGGCCAACAAGAATGATAGGTAAACAGCGTTTCGTTCCTATCGAAATATAGAATACCCAGTAATAGGCCTAAAAATTTTAAATTAATATTTTTGCTACTAATAATAATGAAATCTTCAATTGAAATAGGATACTTGCTTATAGACTTATTTATTATAATCTTTGTATGGTTTAATGTATCTTTTTTTGGGGTGTACTAGGTAGCAGCATTACGTTTAAACTATTTTTGGAGATAAAATGTATGTCATTAGGTTTTTTGTCTGAACTCAGCTCTAGTAAATTACATTAAACCATTAATATGGTTACAAAGGCCTCTCGTTGACTCTTTTATAGACATAAATAGATAATCTGTAAATCGCTAATGACATTTTAAAATAGTAAAAACTTAAATATGATAAATATTTACAAATTTTAAATCGATTAAAAAACTTTTTTGTTTTTATTTATTTTATTCCATAACAACAAGGAAATTTAATTGGAAAGGCTTTCTGTCCAAAAAAAGTAAAGACCAGATAAACTTGTAATAACAGCAAAAAACGCTTGCAATTTATCCTAACGAGAAAGAACAACAAAAGTGCTGTCAGGAACCAAATTGTGCTGCAAAGCGCATGCACCCTGATTTCAAAACAGCTATGATTATGCCTTTTATTCTACTTTACTTTGTTTGTCGAGCCTAAAAATACTTGACCTAGTAGAGTCGGGACTTAGTGGCTTGAGGAAACGAAATATTTTGGATAGGAACATTATTTATCAGAGAAATATTATCAGAGACGGGAGACAGAATTTTAAAATAACAAGGTTTGCAGCAATTTGATCTAATTTCGTGAGAGTTTTGGAGAGCAATGGAGAGCATTGAACTATTTATTTAAGTATCTGAATATAATGGTTATCAAAAATTATAAAAAATTATTTATAAAATTAAAATGAAACCTTATTAGTAATAAGTTACATCTTTATGGAAACTTAGACAGGCGACTAACCTGCAATCATTATTATGTGTTGTTAAACATTTAAGAAACTTTGCATTTTTGCAGAAATTATTGTTATTGTTTTTCATCAGGATGGAAAATATAGTACCATAATATACCATTCAAACCAAACCACCAGCTTATATTTTTATCTTATTAGTTTACGTAATATTATTATTTTTACAACTCTCTCACGAAAGTGAAAAATAAAATTTAGTTAAAGCCTTTTCAATTTCCGGAAATTTCCAATGGGTCTTAATCATGTAGTCTCCTTCCGGAAAAGGCAGAATATTGGTGAGTCGGTGATTCATAGACGCTGTGGATAGCTTATCCACCACAATGTCATGCTAAAACAGTATATAGATAAGTTTTTGTTCAAAAATTAGATCCAATTACTACTTACATCATAGGGACAAGAGTGGTTCATGTTAGAGTATTCCGTAAGAAAGCCATAAAAGTAACCAGCGATCGGGTTTGATTTTTGGTTTTTTAAGAATTTACAGGCATCCAATGTGAAATTGTAGAGAAAGGGCTTATACCCATTGAGCCGCTGGTACAATGCCATATTTACCTGTTTTTAAACAAGAAATATTACTACATTTTTTAGACAAGATTCCCCAAAACTTACCTTAATGTGGTTAAGAGGTGTTTTCAGAAGCTTCACCCTTCCGGAAACGTATTTATAAGTCCGATTCACAGATCTTAGGCGGCAATACTCGAAATCAATGAAATCCTTATCAAAAGACTCACACTTGACGTTGGTGAACACAACTAAAGGATAAACCTAAAAATATGTTATATTTTTTCACATTTATATTAGAGAAATTTGGTACTTCTCTGGCCAAGTATCCAGTCACCAGAAAGACCACCAAAAAATTTAGCTTTCCTTTCATATCAAAGCATCGATGGGTTAACGAAAACTGAAATGTATTTAGGGCTCTTCAGCTCAGCCCAAATAAAAACTCATTAGAATCGAAGTAAACCAATTATGTAAGGCCCACCAAGCATGATAGGTAATCACCGATTCATCCCTATCGAAATATAGAATACCCACTAAGGTAATAGGCCTAAAAATTTAAAATAAATATTTTTGCTACTAATAATAATGAAATCTTCAATTGAAATAGGATACTTGTTTATATACTTATTTATTATAATCTTTGTATTGTTTAATATATCTTTTTTGCAAGTACTAGGTAGCAGAATTACGTTTAAACTATTTCGGAGATAAAATTTATTTGTCATTAGGTTTTTTATACCCTTGCAGGGTATTATAATTTCAGTCAGAAGTTTGCAACGCAGTGAAGGAGACCTTTCCGACCCTATAAAGTATATATATTCTTGATCAGCATCAACAGCCGAGTCGATCTAGCCATGTCCGTCTGTCCGTCTGTCCGTCTGTCTGTCTGTCCGTCTGTCCGTCTGTCTGTTTCTACGCAAACTAGTCCCTCAGTTTTAAAGCTATCTGAATGAAACTTTGCATATAGTCTTCTATATGCTCTCACTGCTATATATGTCGGAACGGGCCGGATCGGACGACTATATCATATAGCTGCCATACAAATGTTTGATAAATTTTTAGAAAAAAAATTATAACTTGGCTGTTTTTCAATATTTTTGCACAA